>CBVK0100043574.1:0-33569 GCA_900067695.1 Picea abies | reverse complement strand
CGGCGACCACCGAGATCTACACTCTTTCCCTACACGACGCTCTTCCGATCTCACAGAAGTGCTAGAACGGATAAAAGTCACTTGAGGTTTTAGATTAAAACCATAGAAAACCAAATAAACACACCATACTTCAAAAGTTTTTGGATCCATAATCATCTCGTTAGGTGCCTGCAAGTCATTTTACTCACTTTCTCATTAGTAATTAGGGTTAAATGGACAAAATAATGAAAAAATGGAAAAAACCCACTTTTTAAAATAGTAAAAAGTAAATAAAACATTTTTACAACTCATTTTTACCATATGTTTTCATCCATTCACCCTTTTAGTGCAAAAATTTCCATATTACCTCCAATCTTCACCGTCAGATTCCAGGAGCTTCGGGGCATCATTTGTCAAACCGTTTGGATCAAACTGGTAAGTGTTAAATTCCTTAACCTTTCATGGTTTTATTTTATGATTTCATTGGTTAAAATTGAAGTTTTTGGCTGCGTTTTGAAACCCTATGCGCGCGAGAGGATTCTCGCAGGCCACCTATATGGGGCCTGCGAGAAATCCTAATTCCCACAAGCGAGCTTAAAGCAGGGTGCGGGAAACCCGCACTGTGTACTATACTCAGCCTGCGAACGACGTAGAGTTAAAATTTTGCATAATGTTTTGACCCATAAAAACCAATTTTCTCACATTTTAAGATTACTAATTATCTTTTTATGATTTCCATGCAGGTTAATAGTCACACCATGGTGCTCGAATGGAGGGAATGAGAGCACGAAGAAGACAATGTCGCTGCCGAAAATCACCCCCAGACTATTGCTGCTCTAAGAAATTGTGGACTTCTAAAGTATTTCCGGATACCGGGCATGAGAGCCCAAGTTCGTCTATTGGAACATTTGGTTCGGATGTGGGATCCAGATCAACAGGTCTTTAATGTGGGTGCCCATACTTTGACGATTTATATTGAAGATATCTATTTTCTGACCGGATTGTCTAGACGGGGTTCATATGTCAGTTTGATTGGTACTCGAAGAGGGGGTTTGAAAATGAGCGAGTATTGCAGACAGTATTGTGTACCTGAGGAGAAACACCGGGATGGGAAGGTGGCCATTTGGGGAGTGACTGATATCACTCTCCATACCATACTCTTCACCATAGCTCGGATGGCGGGCAGTGCTGCCCCGCACATGGCTCTACAGAGCTATTTTCAGTATGCTCTAGAGTGTGTCGAGCCCCGGGTCTTCAACTGGGATGACGCAGTACTATGTAACCTCAAGAAACAACTAACCAAATGTAGGCGTGGTAGTCTAAAGCAGTTTGGTTATGGATCGCTGCTGGTGTCCTTCTTCTGCGGGAGAGTTCCCGTATATAGGCTTCAGGCAGATTGGCTCTTTCCGGGTCCCAGGGACCCAAGGATGTTATGATGGTGCCAGCTCATGACCAGACATGTGGCCGGACCCATCGTCAGATATGATGATCGTTTCTTCGATTGGATCCAAGGCCAAGTTGTGATGATAGAGGACTATGCATATGCTGGCTTGGACTTTTGAGGTGATCCTGATCTTGTCCTCCCTGAAGACGCACAGTGGGGAAATATTGGTAAGAAGTACACCAACCTTTTAACTTTTTAGATTTTTTTGTATTTTCATCATATTAAATGTTTTTGGTTTTGTAATTTTAGCCGAAGACTAACACCAAATCGTATTGATAACACAGATGTTGGGGCCTACAGACCAGCTAGTAGTTCTCCTGTCCAGCGACGAGGAGAAGCAGTAGTTGCAGTCCCCCAGTATGCCGAGGACTACCTGACTGTGGAACAGAACCTAGAGGGATTGATGCATGATGTTCCAGATATGCCTCTGGAGGAGATCCCACGACGTGATCAGCGTCACACTGTGGGAATCTCTTCCTCTATGGGCCGTTTGCTCCACAGAGTAGCCAGGACTTTAGCATGCTATCGTGAACATCATTGATGTCATGATATCGTTATGTAGAAGCCATGAGCTTCCACTTTTTGATATTTTTGTCTTCAGACAGATTTTGTAAAAAAAAACTTTGATCGTTATATATATATACATGGTTCCTACCGGCTTACTTTATAAATTGTTCAAATGTCTGTCTAATACGTAATTAGCTAATGCATCTGTCAATGTATTAAGACATCTCGGAATGTGTTGATATTCTATATAATAAAAATGTCTTTCCAAGAGGCGAATTCGCAAATATACTCTTAATAATGTAGGACTTCGAATAGAATAGACATTACTTAGCTGTAGCACTACTAGCTGCGAGTCAAGTCGCACAACCAAACGACGAATTCCAAGAGAGATAGCATCAACCAATAACTCAATCACGGCGCTATACTCTGCGATGTTGTTGGTTTCCCACCCAAGACATACACCTCGTAAAGATATAAGCTCATTTGTTGGGGCATATATTGCCCAGGCAGCAGAAGCTAGGTTCCGAGTACTACGGCTAGCGTCGTCGGTGAAGCCAATATAAGGTATCGAATACTCCGACATTTGACAATCAAACACAACGTAATCTTAAGGTAAAAACCAAATAACGTCAAACTCAAAACTAAAAGTAATCACACACACTCAGTATGATACATAAAAATACAAATACTTCATGCACAAATGACTCATGCATAGTATTTCTTTAAGTACAACCCATTTCTGGGTTCACTCAAAGGTACCCCATCATAATCCACTAGCTCATATGCCCCCTTCACCAAAACTTTGCTTACAATGTACGGCCCACGCCACATTGGTTCAAATTTCCCAGCTCCTAAGACATCTTTATCTTGTTCATATAAAAGAACAAGATCTCCTTCAGAGAAGACACGAGGTTTAACATGCTTGTCATACTGTGCCTTAACACGTTTCTTCTGGGCTTCGATTACCAAAGTAGCATCACGACGAGTCTCGTCTAATCGCATCAAATACAATAGACGTTCCTCTTCGGCAGAAGTATTTGGTAAAAGTTCTACAGCTAGTTTCAAAGACGGAATTTCACATTCTATCAGAAGAATGGCTTCCATGCCATAAACTAATCGAAAAGGGGTGAATCCTGTGGCAGACTTAACAGATGTCCGATACGCCCACAATGCCAAAAATAACATTGTGTTCCAGCTGGTTTTATGTATTCCTATCATCCTTCGAATCATAGTGACAAGAACTTTGTTAATGGTTTCGACCTGGCCATTAGCCTGTGGATAATAGGGTGTTGAGCTATCATGCTGAAGGCCCAACTTCTCCATGAGTTCAGACATCATATTATTTCTAAAATGACTACCGTGATCGGTAACGATAGCCTGAGGAACACCAAAACGACTGATGACATGGTTGAACAGAAAAAGTGTTGCAGTCCTTCTAGTATTATCGAATGTCGGCATTGCCTCGGCCCACTTAGTAAAATAATCAATAGCTACAATAATGTACCCATGCCCCCCGACCGAGTGAGGGTGACATGTCATGAAGTCAATGCCCCATTTAGCGAAAGGACCTACTGAGACTACAGGATGAAGGGGAGTAGGATGTGACCGAATCTTCTGATTATAGGTCTGGTATGCATGACACTTCTGAACAGCAGTAATGCAGTCTTTAAACAATGAGGGCCAAAAGTATCCTGCACATAAGATTTTCTGGGCAGTAGCATACCTAGACATATGACCGCCACATACTCCCGAGTGGCAATCATTCAAAGCTCTCTCGGCTTCTTCAAAGGTCAAACAACATCGAAACACAGAGTCAACACCTCGACGATAAAGAGTATCGCCGAGAATAATATAATGGCGTGCTTGATAACGAACACGACGTCGTTCAACACTAGACAAAGCAGGCCGGAAAGTTTGAGTTTGGAGATATATAATGATATCTCCATACCAAATATTGTCGGTACTTATGAGGAAAAGTGACTCGTCAGGTAACGAATCAACTGCTACTTTTTCCGTTGCAGTGTGGGGAAAGTCACAAATCAACTCAGCGAAAACTAGAGACTTCTTCGATGTGGCTCGATCAAATTCCAAATCGAACTCCTGGAGAATAACAATCCACTTCGAGTACTTGCCCCCTAGCAATTCACGAGTCAATATATGTTGCATGGGGTTACAGTGTGAAATCACGGTAGTTTTCCTGGCGAGAATGTAATGACGAAAATGTTGGATTGCTTGAACAGCAGCCAAGGCCAGCTTCTCAACATGTTGGTATTTAATTTCCATAGAAGTTAAACTTCGACTCAGGTAATATATAACATGCTCATTGCGGGCATCATCCTCCTGAACGAGAACCATGCCGATGGTATACTCGGACGTAGCTATGTAAAGAAAGTAATCTCGACTATAATTCGGAGGAAAAAGAAGAGGAGCTTTGGTAAGGGACAACTTCAAGGCTTCAAAGGCATCATTAGCATCTTTATCCCAGACAAACTCGGAACCTTTCTTTAGAAGACGTGTAAAACCCCGAGTAATTTCAGCGTAATTCGGGATGAATCGATGAAGAAAGTTTGCTTTCCCCTGCAAACTTTGTAACTGGCATAAAGAAGAAGGAGGAGGGAGATTAAGAATCGCCTCGACCTTGATAGGATCTACCCGGATCCCATGGCGTGAAACAATAAAACCGAGGAGTCTTCCGGATTCTACGCAAAAGACACATTTATGCGGATTCAAGCGAATGCGATAGAATCGACAACGAAGGAAAATCGCACGGAGATGCATGGGGTGATCGACTCGACGTAAAGAATGAGCTGGCAAATCGTCCAAATATGGTTGAACAATATTCTTGATATCATGAAATGCGTAATACATAGCACGTTGGAACATAGCACCTGCGTTCTTTAGACCGAAAGGAAGTTTACGGTAGGCGAAAGTACCCCAAGGGAAAATAAAAGTTGTTTTGTGTTGGTCCTCGGGAGCGATATTGATTTGATTATAGCCGGAAAATCCATCCATGAGAGAAAAGATTTCGCTGCCGGAACAATCATCGACGATCTGGTCGACGAAAGGGGTTGGAAAATTGTCCTTAGGAAAAGCTTTGTTGATATCCCGATAATCAACACAAACGTGAATACTACCACCCTTTTTATTGATCGGTACGGGGTTAGAAACCCACTCTATCAATGCCACAGGATAAATAAAACCGGCTTTTAGAAGTTTTTCAACTTCAAGTTTAATGGCTGCAGCTTTACGTGGATGAACAGGACATAGGCGTTGCCAGACGGGTTTGGCTCCAGGGTATGTCTTAATTTCGTGCACCACAATAGAAGGGTCAATACCCGACATCTCTTCGTAACTCCAAGCAAAAATGTCACGAAATTCTTTAAACAAGGAAGTATAGGTGACAATTTCATCGTGAGAACATGAAGCTCCAATATGAACGTTCTCGACGATTCCAGGTTTCACTGAAATATTTATGGGTATCATGGGTGAAATGTTACTAAGGTTCCCTTCTGTAAACACATCTCGTGGAGATCCTGGAATGGTTTTAATGACAACAACGGTCGACGGAGTCGAAATCCGTTGGTAATTTTCGAGAGTCTATTGTTCCAGAAATAGTATGGAACGATGATTCCCATCGTCCCAAGGGGTGTCATCCAAGACGGACATGATCATCTCGTCAGTTGGAAAAACAATATGGAAAGGATCAGGAAACAACTCCTCACAAGAAGAAGTAGTAGGGGTTGCCGATTGAATGGCTTGGTAATCAGACTCAATCGGACTTAACGGCATAACGTTGCCGAAACGAACATGATCCCTAGGATCAGGTACTATCCAAGGTTCAGCAGACACTGGAAGGGCACGAGGCGTGGTAGAGATCATGTTAATAGATGCAAATGATGGGTTTGGAATATTGGGTGGTGGTGGTATGGGAAAGGTACCCATTAACGACGAATCTTTTAAAAGACCGACTCCAACATTCTCATAACCCGGTGGCGTGTTCGCTATGAACGGTACGTTTCCCGTGCGAGTATCGGCATTAAAGAAGGAAAGTTGATCAACCGTAACCACTCTTCCCTAGTGAGGAAATCGTAGAACACAGAAAAGGGTGGAGACAACAGCATGCATAGAATCGACCCAACTTCGACCAAATAGAAGATTATAATCAAGAGGAGTATCGAAAACTTCTACTTCCACTTGGACGGTTTTACCTTCAAGAGTAACAGGCAACGACGACAAAACATCGTAAGGTTTGAAACCAGAGCCATTGAAGGCTCGCAAAGTGTTTTGTGACTCGGTTAACGGTGGAGAGCCAATGTCTTTCCAACAAGAAAAAGACATTACGCATGTAGAGGCACCCTCACCAATAACCGTCCGACAAATTCTCTTGTCGGCAACAACAACTTGTATTTGAAACACAAGTTGTGCAGGTAACCTTGGAATATGTTCTATCAAGTCAAAGACTATTAAATTCTCATCTGTAGGATCGATTCTACCTATGGCTTTCAACAGGGCCCTTCACTGTGCAGGACAGGACTGAAGGACTTCAAGGGCAGACATCGTTGAAGGTGCTTGGGCCAGATCTTCTACAATGTTGTAGTTCTGAGCCGCACGCGCATGAGGATCGAATGCCGATTTCTTAACGACACCTTTGGGGGGTGGTCGTATAACTGTATCAAGGTTCGGTCTTTCGATATGAAGAGGAACGATTGTGGGTGGATTCGGTGGAGAGGGCTGGACCAGATCATGAGGTGTATCGTCAACCTTCTCCTTAGAAGGAGTATAGTCTTTAGCTCAAGTAGTAAGTGTAACAGTGTCTTTCTTCGAATCACCAGTGCACATTAAAACATAGGATTGTGTAGAGGTAGAGGCAGAGGGTTGGTCATGGATGAACAGCGAAGCCTGTTGTTGAGACGGGAAGGGTTGAGACAAGACAGCCAGAGTAGAAGGTTTCGTTGTTGATTGAAGGAACTTATGAACTTCAGCACGTCTCGGACAATCCTTTGTGTAGTGATCGTCACTACACATAAGGCAAGGGTAGCATGGTTTTCGCTTATCCCGGTCATCAACAAGAGGTTTTTTGGTTTGCTCATTCGCATTAGCATTTTTACCCTCCTTATTCTTGCCTCTCCCTTTTTTGGATTTGTTCTTACCGGCAGGTGTAGATTGAACAACGTTCACTTCAGAGGTTTTACCGGCGGGAGGGGAAGGAGACAGAGCATTTTGAACATTAGAAGAATTGGATTTTGGGGTTGTAGTGGACACAGAATGTGAATGGGCATGAGTAGTCCCAATCACACCATCAGCTGCATGTGAAGCAACTGGAGCAGTAGAAGTGCTGGAAGTACCAGGATGAGGTAAATCCGGTAGTAAGTCATACAAAGTGCCTGTTTGCGAATAAACAAGATCTAGATACTGAGCACGACTTATAGCCTGCTCTTTAGTAACAACACCGGCCATGGCAATTTCTTTTCCAATTTTGTTTACAAACGATTTTGTAAACCATTCGGCCAGTAACTGATCAGGAAGCTCAAGTTTAATAAGACGTCTCCTCCTTCTCCACTCATGTATGTGATCTGAAATATGAGTGCTGGTACTTTGTTTAAAGGAGGTTAAAATATTAGTCCCTGTATCGTAACGAATCGGTAACTTGTAATGGGTGAGAAAATCCATCGCAAGGGTATTGAAATCCGAAAAGAATCTACGTGGCAATTCAATGTACCACTTCGTAGAAGCACCTATAAGGGTGCGTTGAAAAAGACGCAATCTAATGGAGTCGTCCATCAATGAGTTAGACGAACACCACAAATGGAAAGTCATGACATGATTATTCGGGTCGTCTCCCACCTTTCCATTGAATTTTGGGATGTCCGACGGAAGCTTTGCAGGAATAGCAGGCCATTGGGGAGAGTGACGAATAGGATCGTTAAGAATCCTAGACAAATCTGGCAAATCCAGAGTGGCAAGAAAAGGCAATTGCCGATTCACTTGAGGGTACTGGTGGCTTTGGGGTGGAAGCCCCGTCGGTAGAGCAGTGGGTGCATATGCAGTTTGCCCCCAGAGAGAAGACCCTGGTTGCCCCTGTGGTGGTTGAATAGGGTAGTAACCCCAAGGATTTTGACTTTGAGTCTGAGTAGGGACCTGGGGTTGATTAGACTGAACTGAACCCCAAATAGGATTAGTCACCCCTGGATACGGTTGGCCTTGAGTAGGGATAGTTTGTTGCCCCCCAGGATTTTGAGGAACATTTTGCATAAGTTGAGTCCAATACTGGGCCAATGCAGGAGGGATGTTCTGTCCTAAAGGTGAGTTTGGTCCCCCAGCCAAAGGGACATGTCCACCCGGAAACTGTGCGCCAATCGGAGGTTGTGTAGTCACTATGGTTTGTCCGGGAAAAGGAACTGTGCCACCCTGTCCACCAACAGGAATTTGTACATTTGGTGCAACGGTCGGTATAGTACCACTAGGATTAACATTGCCAGTGGGAAACTGAGGGAGTGTCGGGATGAAACCAGGAATAGGATGCCCAGGAAATTGAGGACCACCTGGAGAACCAGCAGGAGTTTGTGGAGGTGTTGGATGCGCAACATTCAACGCAGGATTCAATGCATGGTAACCAGGGGGTAAAGTTGGATTAGCCACCAGAGTTCTCTGGGTATTAATAGGGGCAAGAGTTGTTTCCGGAATCGTGGTTTGGACACTCGAAGTAATAGTGAGATGGGCCATCTCGGGAGGGAGAATAAAACTATAAGTGGTAGTTGCTGGTGTAGTTTCTGATTCAGGAGACTCAAGAGATTCAGGACCAAACAAAACTCATCGGAAATCACCTGACCAAGAAGGACCTTGGCCTAATACACCGTGAGAAGGCCCTGCGATTGATTCAGTAGGGGGAAGATCATCACCAGAAAGATGAAATCGTCCTGTAGGTCTTTCACCACGACGAATGCGATAATCCTATATAGTATTATGAATTCGAAACTCAGCAAGAGGATCAGTAGGGTCTACTTGTGGAGGTGGTGTAAAGATTTTCAGGACATCACTTATGTCCACGTGTGGTAAAGTCACAAGAGGGATTTCACCTGGACGAGGAGAGTCCTCAGGGGTACCCTCAGGTGTTGCTGTGTGCAAAGGTTCGGAAGCTTCCGGATGTTCCGAAGATAGACCTTGCATCCTACGTGAACGTCGCGGGGGAGCAATTGTAAACAAGTAACAAAGTCCCCAACGAAAATCCTATGGTCAACTACGAGAAACAAACAACACACCCTAGTAAACAAAATCTAGAAGCAATCACCAAGCAAACAATACCTTCTAATTCCGAAGCCACTAGTTGGTGATGAAATCCAACGTTGCAACAACGAGACAAGAAGGGGCGGGGCTAAGGTGGAAAAGTTACGTTGACGACCTGCTTAACAGACTTACGCCCTGGTGCAAGCTCCCACACATAATCGTGGGTATACCCTCCAAGGAGCCCGAGTGAGTTTGGTCAACGTCGATTCCAGGTACCGTGAAGACTTTCCCCTTCACAGTCACCTTGTAGAGAGAAAGGCCACTAAGATTACCACAGACAACAGTACTGCCTGGGGAAACAGTCGTCAGTCCGATCCACAGGCAAGGGCAGGGTATCGAGCTCGAAATCAACTCAAAGGCTTCCACTCATAATTGTGGGTATACCTCGGAGTGACCCCCGTAATACGTGCAATCTCTACACTGATGTCAACAAAGAAGGTTAGTATCTCTGCCAACACCAATGCGACCTAATGCTTGACCCTTTTGTTAGAAGGGCTTCCCAGGACAATATGCAACCAATGGAATTTTACACTCCCTATTCTCAAGATACTATTGTGTGTTTTTGAGCTTTGGAGAGTGTGTCTCTCTTCCTACTCCAAAGCACTAGCCTAGCTATATGTTGGTGTAAAAGAGCCCTAAAAAAGAGTTACTAAATCAATTTTAATATTACGCGATATTTTTAATGGTTGTTGCTTACTCACAGGTAACGGAAGTGAAACTCATGATGTGTGACTCTGACTCAATCAATGCAAGGATATGATGAAATATAATCTTTTACATTCGATGAATCCTGGCTATGAGAGAGAGAGAATGATTTCCGAATCAAACGCAATCACTACAATGCATATGCAATGCTAAATTTCCTTTTAGAGACCAATGCAAATAATCATGTATAAATGAACAGTTTCTAAATGTCTTTTTCAAAACTTCAATGCTCTAAAATTTTACAATTTTGATTTTCGATGTTTGCAACAAAAGAAAAAACAAAAACTTGAAAGAAAACAAGTGGTTCACTTTCCAAGAAGAACTCTGATGACAGAGAAAAGAAAATCAAATCATCAATATCAAACAATCAATGACAACCTAACCAAAACTTTCAATGATAGTAAGAACACAAAGCAAACCAAGGAGTTTCTTAATGCAAATGAAAATTGTCCTTTTGAAACATCAATCAACTAAGAAACACCAAACTCTTAACTTCCAATCAATCACTGATCTTTAACCAACACAACAGATTCAACTCTAGTAATCAGAGAGAAGAAAAATGCCAATAAAGGCTAAAGGATGAAAGTCAAGTAACCAAAGCAAGAACAAGCCTAGAAAACCTAGATCAAGTCCAGCAAGCAAAAGAAAGCAAAAATAGGTAAGCCAGTAATCCAAAGAGTTAAAAAGACTTAAATCAACCTTACTGAGCTATTGCAAAAGTCAGAACTTGATTTCAAAAAATTTTCAAAATCTGCCCGCAGGCGAGCCTTGGACATAGTGCGAGAATCTAAACTTCTCGCAGGTCACTTCAAAGAAGAATGTGAACAGTTCGCACTGGAAGAAATAAGCAGATTGTGAACTATCAGGGTTCTCGCAGGCTGTTAATTGGCACAGTGCGGGAATCCATGAAAGTAATAAAAAATTTGAAAAATCAAGCAAAATCCAAACTGGTTCTGTAACCCAGAAGGTCTCTCAGGATATCTTGAGGACTCGGAAGTTTACAAATCAAGAGAAAAAGGCAACAAGAGAAAATGGCCACAGAAAGTTCAAGAAACCAAAAAGACAAAGGGATAGCTCCCCAGTATGGTCGCCAATTTTGTTTAAGGAGAAATTCGTGAGTGCGGACACAGACCAATCTCCCCAGATCCACCTGGATCTGGAACAAAACGTGACAGAATACTACTCTTTCCCTAGATCTAGCTATTGGATGAACTAAGAGAAATGGATAGTGTACATACCTTATGAACTCTCTCCTTTAATCTCTGTTGTTCCTCGCTCTGCTCTGATGCTCTTGTGTCGTCCAATCACAACAACACAAACCAATCACAGCAAAGACATTAATCTATTCAATATCTAGTCTATACATGTGATCAAGGAATCATGTAATAAGATGACATCATCATTATGGGAAAGGGACATATTCATATATTGCATTAACTGAAAGAGAAATATACAACCTGAGCCTTGATGTCGTAGATCTCCTTTCGATGGCTCCTAGCACTGACACACACACTTGCTCATGCATGAAGAAGTTCAACCACCTATGATGACCTTGCTTGTAGTCTCTTGCTGCTGTAGCTTCAATCCTCCATATAGTCTTGCACAAGTTCTCCAATCAATCTCTTGCTAGCTTGTCAACTTCTAACCATTTCCATGAACAATCTCCTCAATATATAGGAGAAGATAGTTTAGTTACTTGGATAGGGAATGATCCCAAGATATCTGGAAAGTCAGTAATTTGCCAACCATTCGAAAGACAACTCATCCTTCTAGAAGATTCCTTCTAGAAGGATCAAGAACTTATCCATTTTCCTCCTTTAAAAACATGTTCGCAGCCTGCCCTTGAGTACAGTGCGAGAAGTTCGCACCCCAGATGAATGCAGCCTGCGGGAATGAAGGATTCTCGCATGAGAGTATATATGTAGCCTGTGAACTATTTTCAAAATATGATTTCTGGAAGATGACAAGTGTAACTTTTCTCATGAAAATGTTCTTACTGAAGAGTTTGATATTCCATCATCATGACATGATCATAATATCATCTCGATAACCAAAAATGTGGATAACACCGAACCCTTAGCCTGTCTTCCAATTTTTTATTTTACGCAAGCCACAACCATGAGAACAAACAACAACACTTAGAGCGGTCTGATATGGACTCAAATCAAGAAAGTGAGCAAGTTCAGTTTTCACAGATGATATTCCATTCGAAGTTTACATTTACGACCCTTAGGATATCGGGATCATAAAGTTGCATGAAGTTTAGCATTATAAAAAGGTTTGAAGTCGTGAGGTCAGTCCTAGTCGTTGGTGGTAGGAAGGGCATGCAACGAATGATCAACATTTCGTGGTTTCAAAACTTGGGAAGTGCAGAGGCAAGGGTTGTTAGAACTTGCAAAGTCTAAACTTGTGAAATGATATGGATCGTTCAATTCAGAAGGGAATGTGGTGTGGGATCAAAAATTTGGTGGTTTCACGAGTAAAAAGAGTGCAAGGGAATATTCGTAAGGAGTCGTGAAGTGAAAACTTGCGAAATGATCTGGACTGTTCAATCTAGAAGGGCACGTGGTAGAAGATAAGCGAAAAATCATGATTTTGTGAGTCAGATGTTTTAGCATGGAGCAAGGCGCAAGTTCCAAAAACGTGAAATCACAAAGCGCCCAGGAGTTGGGCCCGTGGTCACAGCCTGAGGCCACATAGGAGGTGGGCCTAAGGAAAAAGGTAAGCACCCAGCACATGATTGGTGACTCGGGTTTTCAAGAAAGCAGTCACGGCCATCGGATGCATAGAATATCTGACCGTCGATATAAATAGGGCAATTTTGAAATATCGGGTATCATGATATTGTAGTCATGCGATGTGAAAACCCCTGAAACATTAAATCACGATGTGCCCAATAGTTGGGCCCATGGTCATGGCCCAAGGTCGCATGCAGGAAAAATGCGGTGAAGGAGAAGCTAGTGCCATGAGCTTTGGGAGTGTGAAGGGAAAGGGTGTGGATTTCATGAGACCTACACCTAAAGCCGAAGATGCCCATGTGAGTTAAAGACCGGGACCATCATGGTTTCAAGGTGTCTAGTTGACTCGAAGGGATGCCAGCAGCGCATGGTAGATCCCTGGGTGTTAATTGTCATCCTAATCCCATTGAAGGAAGTTAATGAAAAAAGGAGTGATGGTTGAAACCTAAGCTCACTCCATAAATGGAAGGTATGGAAGGTCCAGCCGTGGGGACTGAACCGTCAGCCCATGGTACTCCTATGAGCATATTTTCCTACAAAACCCATGTTGATTTGAGCTCGCATCTGACAGATGAATGCCCGCACAGTCTAACAGAGAGGGCGTCGACTGGAAGATTTGAATGCAGGGGTCTGATCACTCTCCTGGTAGTTGCATCAATTTTCAGTATATACACTCAATTTTGATATTTTGTTAAGGTCGATGGTTGAGCTAAGCTCCCGTATTGTAATGTTTTAATGAATCTTTGGTTCTTTGGTTATGTAACTTGATATGATATTTATTGTTTAATGAAAGCCAACTTCTATTTCCATCTTATCTACATATGATACCGAATGTTCATGATCGAAGGATTCACATGGATTGTGGTGACTATGTTGTAATGGATGTTTGATCGCAGTGCAGTTATAGCATTTTCAGTTTCTTGAAACCTTGAATTCAAGAGGATCTTGTTTTCATAGTTTTTCCTTTTTAGGCATGCTGGAAGACCTAATGTCCAGAGAAGACCTTTACATCTTCTCATCAATTTCTTCCTCCTACTCACCCTTACTACAACTTACTGGCTGAAGTTGATCAAGACCTTATTTTCTTGTGCATACCACCCCATTTTTCTAAGTTAAAATGATATTCTCTTGAGTCTGCCCCATTTGACCTCTTTAAATCCATTAGTCTTGACATATAACTAGATGGGTACTAGGATTACCTCTGCCACAATCCATAGGTGACTTCTGGTGCTAACATAACACACACAATGAAGATGAAGGAGTGAGAGGAAAATGCAAAGTTCCAAGAAGAGAGAAGAGTGGTCTAGGTGATAGAAGGTAGAGCTAAAAACACTCTAGACTTGGAGAAAATGGAGCACAAAGCTGGGAAGCAAGGGTTATAAAGAAACTGAGCCAAAGAAATGACCCATAGGTGAAGTGGAGGGAGAGTTATGGTGTGAGACCACTCCATAGCTGATACTAAATTCCAAGGAGGAAGATGATTCATAGTGTAGACAAGAGAAGTGAGAGACAAAACTATGGAGGACTCTCTAACACCTAAACCAAATGAATAATAACTATATTTCATAGTGAAAGGATGAGGGATTAAGTATGGAGCTATCATGGAGGAATGTGGGGCTTCGAGATGGGGATGAGTGATGTGACTCTTGTTGCATCCCATTACTCTTATCTCCCACATGAATTGGGTGATCAGGGTCTACATGGGAAATATGAGACTTGGAAATGGCCTCACACTCCATCAAAAGGGGAATAGTCTATTTAGGGTCCCATTTCTAGATCGATTTTTGGGATTCTTGAAGATATCTGACGTTAGTAAGGAGATCTATTAATTTGTTGGTCATTCTTTTGACATGGGTGGGAATAATGATTTCCATATAGGAGATGTGATGTTGAATATGTTCTAGACTACTTTCCAAGTGCCAACATTTGGAGATTTTTTCTATAGGGGAGCCTCTTTGAATTTTTCGAAGCATTTGAATAATGATCTGAGAGTCCCCCTCTACAACAAACTTACTTAATTTTTCCTTGACTGCTATGGAGAGGCATTTCTCAAGAGCTTGGATTTATGTAGCATTATTAGTGTCCACTCCTATGAAATCAGATAAAATCCAAATAAGATCTCCATAATTGTTGTATATGGCTCCACCAATGCTAGTGGGACTAGGATTACCTTTGGAGGCACTATCAAAGTTCAATTTGAGATAGCCATGGGGGGAGAAGTTACATGGGATAACATCTCACAGATATACCACTAGTTGGAAAACAAGATCTCCCTAGGATTAACCTAGTAATCCTAGACATAAAGGCGTTGATTCCTATGGTTTCCCTAGATATATATTCAAACACATGGATTAATCATTAAGCTAAGTAGTGGTGGATATTGCATACCTTTGTTTATAGGTTTTCCTTTGTATATCCTAGTTTTTACATACCCAAGACTCTGTATACAAGCTCCACAACTTGATTCATGCACACAAAAGACAAGAAATACTTCTCTACCTCTCTACTTCATATTAGAATCCTAGATCTAATTTAATTATGATCAAATCTATAACATAATGAATCAGATCTAAAAATTCATTAACTAAAAACAAATGATATATTGATTAAGACATAGAGAATAAATACAATATCATACCTCAATGAAGATGCATCCTCCCTTGACTCCTTGCTCCTTTCTCCTCCCTTCATCTTCTTGTTTAGGCTATGCTCACTGAATTTTGGATGTGATGGAAGGGAAAGACACCTCTGCAATTGAGAAGCATAACATTACTTGTGAATTATCCTCCTTCTTTCCCAAGACTTTCTTTTGTTATATAGCTCTTTGGAGGAGGTTTGGGATAGCTTCTATATATTCTAGAGACTTGAATGATGTGAATTCCTAGGCCCTTTCCATGAAGATACAACTTATCCCTCACCTATCACCTCGTAACTCCATGAATATAGAATTTTTACAAATCCTCACTTGTTGAGATACTAGTGACCTGCAAGGAATCTCACATGTTGTCTACTATGTGTCTCACGAGGATCCTCACTTGTTGTCTACTATGTGTCCTGTGAAGATCTCCAAAAGGGCTCAAATATTAGGAAAAATGTGCATTATGGATTACATCTTAGTAAGGATTCCTCTCTAGCATATAGAATGGAAATTAACTATAAACATGGGTCCAAGAGTCAGTGGTGGACTAGGCAGGTTTGAGGTGGTATTGAATAGATGTGTTGACCGGATCAGTGATTCCCAAATCCTTGAGAATATGAATTTCCTGGGCACTATTAGGCCAATCTTTTTCCTCCCATGACATCAAGAGAGTGGTTTCCTTAATGTGTTGCCTAATGTTTCTCCAAATAGATTAAATATCACTGGACTAGTTGTTGAATATTCTTTTATTTCTCTCTCTCTATATCTTCCAAAGAAAGAATATTAAAAGGAGATACCAAGTCTGATTTATGATTGGATTAGAGAAGTCTTGATCTCTCTAGCCAACAATGGTTGTGATCACACTTTCTTTGTTGCAATCCGAGGTACGAAATGTCTAAGAAACAAGGTCCCAAAGTGCATCTAAGGTTGGGAAGCTATTGAGGAGGTTCTCCATGTGTTATTCTTCCCAATGAAAAAGGTGACAGATCCCTGGGCCAACAAATCCCTTTTTGATAAGGTTGTCCCAAGTGAGGATTTTCCTTTGAGCAAGAAGCTAGAGGAAGAATGAAAATCTTGGCTAGATATTTAATTACCATATTTTATTCCATATAGTTTGCTACCACTAGTCTGTCACATTGGAGGATAATTGATAAGACTCTTTGAGGGTGAAGGCTCCTAAGGGTCAATATCCCCATCTCAGGATGTCTTCTCCATTTTTTATTTTGATTTTCTTGTTACTCAGATCTTGCCAAAATTTATCCCATTTAAAGATAATGGGAAGTCACTGCTATTGTTCTTTAGGGAGCCAATATCTCCATTGATCATTCACTTATATGAGAAGCTAATATTGATCGACAATGATCCTTCCTTGGATGAACATATTAGCATGGAGATGTTATAACTCCATTTTAATGTTGAGTGGTGGATTTTGCTTCCATGCATCATCCCAAAATAAAGAATGTTGTCCATGTCTTATTTACCAAAATCTATGCTTTATAATAAGTTATTTATTGGCCCATGCTGAGTTCCATATTGTATATCCAGGGAATTGAACATCAAGGGGAATGAGGTTTTCATGACTTATGGTTGGGTAGTATTTTTTGTGCTATAATTTGGTCCATAAGGCTTCTTTGTCTTTGAGCTAAAGCCACCAAGTATTGTCTCCTAAGATGTTGCTGAGAATTTCAGGATCCCTAAGATCAAGTCTGCTAGAATGTTTGGGAATGAAGAGATTTTTCTAGTCTACAAGAGCACATTTGCATTGAATTCTTCTGATATCTTTGAGAACATTTTTAGGAGTGTCTAGTTCTGAGAAGAGATAAAATAGTAAAGATTATAGCATATATTTTAGAAGAATTAATATGTTGGGATAATTGAGGCATCTGAAAGTCCAACATGTTACTTTGCAATCCATTTGAGTGAGAAGGTCCTCCCAGTGGGTATGGTTTATGTCATTGATCACCAAGGGTGCCCTGACATATTTGGAAGGGAAAGGGATCTTTTCAAAACTTATGATTCTGGATATATGGTTTTGTACAACCATAAGATTGTTAAAGAAAAGATCTAGGATTCAAATTGGTTAATGGAAGTACCTAATGCTTCCATGAAGCCTGAAAGGACTTGGTTTATAGCTCTATATTTATGAACTGATGGAATTCCTATGAGCATTGTATCATTGAAATTTTTTTGATGAGAAATTGGAAGGTCGTCACCATGTAGTCAGAGCCCTTTGATTTTGTTTTTTGCATCAACTGAATAGGATCACATCCTAGGCCTTCCTCCATGAGAATGATAATGAAGGGGGAGATGAGGTATCCCTGGTGAATGCCTCTAGAAGGTGAGAAGGTGGCAGAGGGTGAAACATTGATGAGGATGGGGAAGAAGGTAGAGGAGTTTAGAGAAAGAATCCATTCGACCCAAGTCGATGAGAAGCCAAATGCTAAAAGGACTTGCTGAATGTATTTCCAACCGATTTTATAAAAGTATTTGGACATGTCAATCTTCATGAGCATGCCTAGAGATTTGGTGAGCTTGAGGGAGTGCATGAATTCATGTGTGAGGATAATTCCATCCAGTATTTGAGATCCCTCTACATATCCAATTTGTTCGCTAGAGACAAGAGAGGGGAGGAGAATTTTGAGATGATTGGCTATGACTTTAGTGATGATATTGTAGATTACATTGCAAAGGGAAATGGGGAAGATCTTGATGGGATCATCATATCTCTCTTCTTTGGGTATGAGGGTAAGGAAGGTGTCATTTAGAGTTGGGAGAACATTGAAAAACTTGCAAGAATACTCATGTAATTGTTAGGTAGCTAGAGAGGTAGTGGGGGTCCCAGAGGGACCATAATGATAATAGTGGAGGCCATTCAATGTAAGGTGGACTAGGTCCACTATATTATTAAATAAGGTCCAATATGGTATTTAGATATAATAAATGAGTACTTAGATATAATAAATGTAAGATGACTTATTAGAAGGTTCTTCTTCTAGAATATTCCTCCTCTAGAATGTTCTTAGGAGATGGTAGCACTATATAAAGGGGTTCAAACAATGTAATGAGATATGAAGAGAATTATTGTATTGTGAGTTATATCTCAATAGGAGGATTCCCCCTCGAAGACGCAAGTGAACATGATTGGATCCCTTTCATAATAGGATCCATTGTATGGTGTTGCCCTACCTCAAGGGTTTTGATCTAATAAAGTGTGATTTATTTTATATTGTTCTTTGGATCTATTGTGTATTAAAAATTTGTGGTGATTATATTTGTATATCTATTCAGGAACTTAACAATTGGTATCAGATCACTTTCCTTGGTAGGAAGTGTGGGAAAATATTTTTATTTTTTGCAGATTTATTTTTTTCGGAAAAAAAAAAAAAGAGTACCGTGACATTATGAATGATTTCTGTATTTTTTGGTGAAAATTTTGAAAGAAATGGAATTATATATCAGTTCCTCTCATAAAAACACCTAAGTTAAAAAACAATTGTTTGATACAGAGTCTGGGAAGTCAAGTTATTTGCATTTTAAAATCTACAATTTTTAGGGTTTTGTTTTTTTCTGTGGATGGGCGCATGATTTTTCTAATTTATGTAGCATCTAAGGATGATTTTTTAAAAACAAATTGCAGATCTGAATTCCTCTCACAATTTCACCTAATTTCAAAAAAACAATCGTCCAAATTAGAGCTCTAAAAGTGAAGATATCACTAATTTAAATTCAACTATTTTTGGGGGTTTTCTGTGACGATGACAGGGCTATAGAGTTCATAACTTTTCATGGGGTGCTCAAATTGTTACCAGGTCAATGTCATTGAATAAATTATTTTAAGAGATTTATTTTGGTATATTCTATGTGGTGTTTCCAATGGATATTTCCTCTCAAATTCTCGAAGAAATTATACAGATGACTAAAACATTCAAATCCCAATTGTATGACACATTGCATGACAGATTGCATGACCTTGCAGATGGCCTCAAGGATAGTTTTTGTACTATTCAATATTCATTGGATATCATGCAGGAGAGATTTCTTATGGAAGACATCAAGGATGAATATAATCAAGAAATATATTCTTGGTATGATTTTGAGGCAGATTGTGATGATTGGTATATGGATAGTTGTCATTTATGGGATGACAACCACTTCCATATTTTATTTGATGACTCTACTTCACCTTATGTAGAGCACATCAATGTGACACATCAAGAGCTAGTTATGATTACTAGTTTCCAGCATGCATATTCTATGACGATATTGTTCCTTCCAGATTCAGCTTTGACCCTTTCCCACTATGTGGATGTATATTCTTATTTGGATCCACATGATAGGTGTCGGTATTGGGAGCATCATTTTCAGTTGGTTATTGGGTGTCCATATATTCCGTGTGGAGTTAACATGAGAAATTGGACATGGAACCCTGGTTTAGAATGGAGGTTGGACTACTTCATCATGGTGGATTTCATTTCTCAATGGGACCCTGGTTCTTTAGTCTACTTCAACACTATGGTCCACACTTATCCATGGGACCTTGGTATATGGTTGTACATCAAGCATTGAAGACAATGCTTTCATAAGGGGGATGGAATGTAAGGTATCTAGAGAGGTAGTGTGGGGGGGGGGTGTTTAGAGGGCCCATAGTGATAATAGTGGAGGCCATTCAATGTAAGGTGGACTAGGTCCACTATATTATTAAATAAGGCCCATTATGGTAGTTAGATAGTTAGATATAATAAATGTAAGAGGACTTTTTAGAAGGTTCTACTTCTAGAAAATTCCTCCTCTAGAATGTTCTTAGGTGATGGTAGAACTATATAAATGGGTTCAAGCAATGTAATGAGATATGAAGAGAATTATTATATTTTGAGTTGTATCTCAATAGGAGGATGCCTCCTCGAAGAGGCAAGTGAACATGAGATGATCCCTCCCATAATAGGATCCATTTTATGGTGTTTCCCTACATCAAGGGTTTTGATCTAATAAAGTGTTATTTCTTCTATATTGTCCTTTGGATATATTGTGTATTCAACATTTGTGATGATTATATTTGTATATCTATTCAGGAACTTAACAATAACATCCCCACTATAATCCCCAGTTTAATTGATGCTTATGTAGATATAATGTGTGGCTACTACTAAAACGAAGTAATATGTGAATTGTAATTCAATGTTTTAATAAGAAAATGTGATGTCAGTTACTAAGGGGAGATAGAAAAGAGATTGGGGATGAATTAATCCACAAGATATGGGAGTGCCTAGGATAATGGCCAAGAGGGGTCCAAGGGGGAAATACCCATTTATATTAATTTAACCATTTTCCTAAATTTTCTAATTGTATATGAACCTTCCAATTTCTGATTGAGTGTTCCAAAAGCTAATCATTGAATACATGTAAGAGGGTGGTTGTGAGTGGTCAAATCCCAAAGTTATTGGGCACATGGGGGTTGAGTATAATTATCTTGGGGTAGAGTGTGAGTCAAGAAAGGTAAGCCAAAGGAGAGGAAATTCATATGGGTTGGGAAATCAGTTTTACACATTGAGTTTTTGTGCATGGGAAACAAGTAGAGAAAAAGAAACAGAGCTTGAAGCGGATGTAGCCATGGAGGGATAATTCTAGATCAAGTTGGAGAATAATTGGAGTGAATTGGAGCTGAAAAACTGAAGATCCTGGTTGTTAGGCCTGAAGAGTGAACTTATGTGTGAGTTTCACTAAAACAAAAAGTGTTTGTCATTGGTTGTTGATAGTTTTCATAGCAGTAGTTCCCCTTGAGTTCCCAGTTGATAGATTCCTAGCTACCTGTGCTAGAGAGAACCTAATAAAAGAATGGCACAATCCTTTGGTTAATACTGATAAATGGATGGTACATCCCTTGGGTTATCCCTGATAATGATAATGAGATTGGTAACATAAAAATATTTGGTCAGATGAAAGAATATGTAGGGTGGATTAATCTATAAACTATTAAGCCTCACTTACACAAGACTATGATGAACACATTCCCACTAAAAAATTCCTCTCTGAATAGATCAAATGAAGTAAAATTGATATGGAAAAGAGAACACTAATGTATCAACAGATTCAATACACTAAAAGAATATACAAATAGTCAATTACAACAGTAAACTATATGTGGGATCTAAATCCACTAATGCAACAAAAGAATGGCATCTCACAGTCATCAAATGAATTATAGACACTATGAACTTTACCATCCATCCACATATACAAAAAGGAATGGAAAGAAAAATAATTCTGATAAAAAACTCAAAGAGAAAATTATGCATTCAGATATATGCTCAATAGAAATCTGAGTACATAGTTTGCTTATAATTTACAAAGTTGAACCACAGTCATCAAGACTAATATACCCCCCTTTCATGTTACATTTATCCAATGTATATATAGGAAAAACATGTTGTTATAGATCCTAAAGAGATGGATCTCAGAGCCATATGGAAAATCTGAAGCAATTACACTATAAAAATAAAATATGATATCGTAGATCTAAGGACTTAGACCCCCTTTCTAAACAAATTTCAAATTCCATTCGAGTCATCTTTGGAGAATATTAAGGCCTTCTTGAATCGTATTTACCACCTAGAGCATGAATTATCACATAAAATATGAACAAGAAATCAAATTTGACCCAAATTCTTCCACCTACATGAGTACTCAGTGCATAATACTGCAAGAAGAAGGCTTGCGCTGACAACTGTTGTATAAATTGTTTTGTTTCCTTGAGAGAGAAATTCAGTGTTCTCCAGTCATCCTCCTTATGACTTAAAACTTATAGACCTTTGAGAAAGTGAGCCTAAGTTTTAACTACTTCAATTTTTTCACGATTTCCATGATCATTTCCCTCATTAGGACCATCTAAAACCTGAATTCCACTTTCATTAATTAATATCCTGTCAAGATTTTTTCCTTTTTTCACTGCAATTGCCAAAATATTTGTAAGATAAAGCTTCAATATAGGAAACACCCCCTTCATAGAGGGACCAAGATAACTCAAATTGTCAAAAGTATATGTACCATCATTTAATGGAAAATCGACAGCAACATCAATTACAACCCTACAATGAGCATTAAATTCTCCATGTGTACAGTTATTACTTTTCAGGGTGCCATATTTACTAGAACTCTCCACATGACTGCAATCCACTACTTGACCAATTGGATGCTAGAACTTTATCCCATCTTTGTTGGCCCTACTCTGCTTGGCGGGATTTTCATGGCTAGGTTTTCCATATGGATGTTGAGGACATTCAACATCACCTATTGAATTAGGATGAGATGTGGAATCTTTAACAAAAACATTAATATTTGACCTTGGAGGTAAGGCTCCATCCTTTGAATCCAACGACCATTCCTTAGAACTTTCAAAAGAACTGCTACTTGAATTACATATATTTCCATATGTACTATAGTCAATATGGATTTCTTATGGCAATCAGTTTTCTTAAAACTATGTATTCTCATACATCTAACCTTGCCTCCTTTATCTTCCATGGTAGAGCTATCAAGAATTCCAAGTGATAAATGAAGAACCCTGCTCTTCAATTTTCTTATGTCCATTCATACTCTATATCAAACATTCAATTATTTGATTTCCATCACTTGATCTTTGTTTCTGCCATATCCAAGCTTGGAGGAAACTACGTTATTGGCTACATAAGTTGTGTCATACATTTTGTCTATGAAGTTTTTTCCCCTTTCCTAATTATCTATAGATGGGCGATATATTTTCTTCTCGGCCTCCTTCTGTATAGGTACTGGATGCTCGCCATATCCAATCTTGGATGCTATAGCATTCTTTGTTGTTGCGGTCATGTTTGAAGATATTGAGAAAACACAATATCACAGGCACAAGGAAACAACTGCAAAACCAACAACCTTCTACACAAAAGAGAATGATCTATTAGATCTGCTTGCTTATTACATTGAAGAGCTCCTCTATTTATAATAGGCTGAGAGGAGACAACATTGATGAAGGTAGATGAAGCTAGATGGATAACTCTCTCATGAAGTAATGAGACAAGTAGGTGGATGGGATAAGTCAAAGAAGCACATGGTGATTATCCAGAAGCACATGGTGATTATCCATAAACATCCAAAAAAGGATGACATGGCCTACCTATCCTAAGTAAACTTATACATCAACACCCCCCCATAAGTGAAACTTAGGGAAGTAAAAAAAACAAAATATATGAATCATGGATATGAGCCTACTAATGTATCCAATACAAACTCTCATAAGTGGAGAAAAGGAGAAAAGCCGTAGGAAAAAAACTCCTCCCCTAAAGAGAGAAAACAACAGAAAATAGGATGTCTTAAGGTAACCCCCCAGAGACAACTTCTTTGACCCCAAGCATCAATCGTAGCTTTAGAAAGTGAGGTGATGCCAAAGCTTTAGTGAAGATGTCAGCAACTTGCGCTTCAGTAAGAAAATACTCCAGGTTGAGAACACCATCTTGCATGAGCTGGCGAATGAAGTGCATGTGGATCTCAATGTGTTTGGTCCATTGATGTTCCACTGGGTTGCAAGAGATATGTATGGCACTCTGATTATCACACCAAAGAGTGGTGGGATGATCCTGCTGAATGAAAAACTATGTAAGGAGTTGTCGAAGCCAAAGAACCTCCTGACTTGCAAGAACTACAGCACGATACTCAACTTTTGCAGAGGATAAAGAAATTGCAGATTTATTTTTACAAGACCATGTAACAAGTGCGGAGCCAAGACAAGAGACAAAGCCAGATGTGGACTTTCGATCATCAACCGAACCATCCCAATCAGAGTCAGTGAATCCCACAAGCTGAGTGGCACTAGAAGAGTACTGAACACCAAAATTGGTAGTACCCTGAATGTACCTCAGAATGTGTTTGGCTGCCTTCCAGTGACTCTCATGAGGATCTTGAGAGAACCGAGAGACAAGTCCTACTGCAAAAGATATGTTAGGGCGTGTATGAGTCAGATACAACAAACTCCCAATCAATTGTTGATACAATGAAGGATTAATATGTGGTGATGAACAAATGGCAGAAAGTGTGACTCCTGAATGAAATGGAGTAGGAGAAGGTTTACAATCAACCATGCCAAAGCGCTGAAGTAAATCAAGTGCATACTTCTGCTTAAAAATGGAGATTCCTTCAGAAGACTGAAGAACCTGGAGACCAAAAAAATAATGTAGATGTCCCAGATCTGTCATATCAAATTGTCCCATCAATGCTTACTGAATACTCTGAATCATAGATGAAGAACTCCCAGTGTGAATTAAATCATCTGCATACAGAACCAAAATCAAGAGATTAGTTCCATGCTTCTGAGTGTAAACTGTAGGATCAGAATGACAGCGATCAAACCTAGAAGAAATCAAAAAACTATCCATCTTCTCATACCAAGCTTGAGGATCTTGTTTGAGACCATAAAGAGAACTTCTGAGCCTACAAACAAGAGAAGAATCCTATACAAAACCAAGGGGCTGCTCCATGTAGATTTCCTCATCTAAGTCACCATGTAGAAAAACTCTCTTTACATCCATCTGGTAGACTGACCATCCTTGCGAAGCATCCAGAGAAAGAACAAGGTGTATAGAATTCATCTTGGCAATAGGGGCAAAGGTCTCAGAGTAATCAATCCCTTCAACTTGTGAAAATCCCTTGGCCACAAGATGTGCCTTATGCTTGTCAACAAAGCCATCTGCTGCATATTTTGTTTTATAGATCCATTTACAGTGAACTAGCTTTCATCCCTTTGGAAGAGACACGAGATCCCATGTGTGATTCTTCATCAATGAAGAATACTCCTCTGTCATGGAAGCATCCCACTCAGGTATGCCAACAACATCAGAAAATTGTTGTGGATCATTTGGGATAGTATGACTCAAGAAGGAGACACCTATTGTTTGTGATTGAATAGGGGAAGAGGCTGAGGCTGAATAGCTGAAATCAGTTGGCTCATAGCCATACCTTTCAGGCCTCTTTCTCTCACGAAGGCTCCTCCTTAGATGCAGTTCTTGATCAAGTTGTTCATGTTCTTGATCAATTTTTTCATGTTCAAGATCAATTTGTTCATGATGCTCATGCTCCATTGTTGCAGGTGGTATATTTTCTTCTAGTTGATGTTGAACTTCAAAAGGTTCATCATCATTTTCTAAAGCAAATTCAACACAATTGTTTACATGACAATCTAAATATGGAGAAGGAATTGATGTGGGGTTGAATCCTTCATCAAAACAGACACCTCGTCGAAAAAATACTTCTTTAGTAATAGGTTCAAATAACCTATATGCTTTTATGTCCTCACAATAACCAACGAATATTAATGGTTGGCTTTTCTTCTCCATAGCTTTGCATTTTTCAACTGGTATTAAGGCCCATGCTGGACTGCCAAATACTCTAAAAGCAGAGACATCAAGCTTAACATGGCTCCAAGCTTCCTCTGGAGTCTTATTCAGTATTTCCCAATGAGGCATCTTATTTTGAATGTAGTTTGCACAGTTTATTGCTTCAGCCCAAAAAGAGGGTGCCATGTTATTGGACTGAATCATACAGTTTTCCATTTCTTTTAGTGTTCTGTTCTTTCTCTCAGCAACACCATTTTGCTGAGGGTTGTAGGGAACAGTGAGCTGATGTTGAATGCCATGTTCTCTACAAAAATCTGTGAGTCCCTGATTGACATACTCCCCCCTCATTATCTGTGCATAGTTTCTTGATAGAAAGAGATGACTACTTCTCAACAAAAGCCTTGAAGTTCTTAAAAGTACCAAGGACTTCACTCTTGTACTTAAGAAAGTACACCCAAGAGCGACATGAGAAGTCATCAATGACGGTGAGTGCATACTTAGACCCTAAAAATGAGTGAGTTGGAAATGACATGAGATCGCTATGTACCAACTCAAGAGGTGTTGTAGCACACCATGCTTTTCCTTTAGGAAAAGGATCTTGATGTTGTTTTCCAAGGACACAACCTAGAAAAACTCCATTAGTACAAGAAAATTTAGGAAGACCAAGCACCAATTTTTGGGTACTTAACTGCTGCAGATAATTGTAGTTGAGATGTCCAAATCTTTCATGCCAAAGCTTACTCAAAGCATCAACATGTGCAATGAAAGAGGAACCTAAGGAAGACTCAAAAGAAGAAAACTTATACAGACGAGAACTATGATCTACTTTTCTAGATGCAACAACAATGCATGTTCTCGGATGATTACATCATTAGGAGAAAACTCTACTATTTTCCCATTACCAGAATAACAAATCTGATATATAGAGAGAAGATTTGTAGAGATGTGAGGAACAAGAAGAACATCATTAATGAACCCTTTATCTAACTACACTGTGCCAGATCCAAGAACATCCAGCTGTGTAGACTCTCCAACTGCAATATGGGAAATGCTACATTTAGATGTAGAAGCCAACAAATCATGAGAATGAGTCATGTGGTGTGAAGCACCAGAATCAAGTATCCAGCTATTTGAAGATGCATACAAAGATGGAGCTGATAAAGCATGTCCTTTACTAGTAGAAGAAGGTTTTGGTACTGAAATCTTATGCTACTTCATGGCTTCATTCAAAGCTTCAAGTTTCAACCAACACTTAGATTCTACATGCCCAAGTCCGCCACAAAAGCTACAGGTGTCATTTGACTTCTTATTCTTTGTCTTGGAGGAAGACTCGCCAAACTTGGAAGATGGAGGAAATGGTTTTTTTTTTCTGCTGAGACTTGGAGGTAAACTCACCAATTGGAGCAAAATTTTTCTTCTGCTTATACCAAGTCTTGTGCTTAGTTTTGGTGTTTTGAGCCACAAGAGCCTTATTGTTAGAGCTAGAAAGAGCATCTAATTGAGTAAGCTTAGATTTTTCTCTGGTAATACGCTCATAGAAAAGCTCAAAGGAAGGCATTTGAAACTCACTTCCTAGTGCATCCATAGTAGAATAAAATGTAGAAGAAAATACCTGATAAGGGCCTTTTAGCTTGGATAAAATCAAGAAGATGCACTCTTTATCTGATTTAGTTTTTCCGCACCCTTTTAGCTGAGATACTAGTGCCCTGAATTTGGTGAGATAGTCTTCAATGGATGCATGCTCATCTGGTACAAGTGATGACAACTCCTCTCCCAATTGTAGTGCTCGAAATTCATTGATTTTTTCAAATAAGGAATCCAACTTGTCCCATCTTGCTTTCGGAGTTTTACAATCAGCTATGTGGAACAACAAGCTATACGACACATGTAACCCGATGAGGCCCATGGCTTCATCAAGTTTATTTTGATAGGTGAACCTCTCGATTTCCTTAGTGAACACAGGTTGAGCCCCGACCAACATCTGCCAGAGCCCTTTTGATTGCAACAATTGTTGCATCTTAAGTTTCCATGTATGATCATTATGGGGAGTTAGGAGTTCAATAATCCTTAACTCTGCCATTTACAATAGATAATACAAAGAGAACACAGATTTCTGTCTATGTAATATGTTTACAATAGAAAGGTTTGGTTTCTTTTCAGACCCAAACACAAAATATAATTTAAAAGAATTTACAACATCCACAATATTCTTTAATTATCTGGAGTCCACACCAGCAAATTCGCAGTTACAATTTTCTCATAGCAAACTATATCGTCCACGCCAAATTGGATGCATCAACGAAAACCACATTCACTAATGCCCTCAATGATGAAATTACACAAAAAACAAAGAAAAACAAACTTGCCTTTTAACCACTTGAGAGAAGAAAATCCTTCATTCTATGCCTGAAACGTCTGCTCTCGGCCTTTACCTATTACAGGCCGAGCCAATTCCTTCCGCTAATTTTATCAAAACACCAAACTGCTAGAACCCCAGTCACTCAAAATAAATTGCACACCACAAACATTTGAATAACCCGCTACAAATCTTTGCCAGAAATCTCTAATTTGCCTATTAGTAACTAGGCAAGCACAAACCCAGAGCTCCAATGATCTCGTGACAAAATGGATGGTTTGTTTTGTGTTGGCCTTCTTCCATAGCATCGTGGCTCACAAGTTCGTAGTGGGAGGTAGAAAATGGATGGGTCATCCCGTCAGGGGTCGAGCCCCAGATGCTCACGCAGTGGGCCAAGAAGAACCAATTCTTAATAGGGGATACTCTCTTGTTCAACTGCAATCCCTCCAAGGACTCTGTTCTGCAAGTTACAGTGCCTCAGTACAACACCTGCAACATGTCGAGCCCAATTGCGTCTTACAAAGGCGGGGACACGGTCGTCAAATTACCTCACTACGGCCCCTTTCACTTCATTAGCCTTGGGGCCACAGAGATTTCTGGCAGCGCTATCATAGGCCTGGGTAGCCTCCTTGGTGGTATCAAAAGTGCTGAGCCAGACTCTGGTCTTCTTCAAAGGGTCTCTAATATCCATGGCGAACAGATCTGGTGGAGCTGCCCTTACCTGCCATGGAGGATCTCCCTTCTTGTGCAGAGTCCACCTCCGATATCGAGAACGAGAAGATACCTCTTCTCATAGAGGTCATAGACCATTGGGAAGAGCCCTTCCATGCGCTTTCACAGTGCCTTTTGTCGGACTACATAGTCTATGACTTATTCCAGTGCTAGAACATTGTGGAGGGTTCCATCAATAGACAGAAACCAGCGTAGATCGGTAGGCAGGTAAGTAGAGAGAAAAAAATTCAAACTTTAACTCCGTGGAGCATCCACACGAGAAGACCACCGATGGCTTACTGCAACTCTCAGAAAAATTGAGAAGGGGTTTGCAGAGAATCTCTGATACCATGAAGATATTGAGAAAATTACAGGCACAAGGAAACAACTACAAAACCAACAACCTTCTACACAGAAGAGAATGATCTATTATATCTGCTTACTTATTACATTGAAGAGCTCCTCTATTTATAATAGGCTGAGAGGAGACAACATTGATGAAGGTAGATGAAGGTATATGGATAACTCTCTCATGAAGTAATGAGACAAGTAGGTGGATGGGATAAGTCGAAGAAGCACATGGTGATTATCCAAAAACACATGGTGATTATCCATAAACAGCCAAAAAAGGATGACATGGCCTACCTATCCTAAGTAAACTTATACATCAACAATGTCAATTTCTGAGTCATTCTCACTGTCGTCCCAACCAACTTCCATCCTGAGAGCTCTTCATACCAGGTCATATTTTTCCTTACAATTCGAAAGGGATCACAAGAATAAGGAATGGATAATTCTTTGCCTGAATTAGAAATTCATCGTGGCAATTAGCTAGGTTATCAAATGATTTTATCACATTAACATAGTATACAAGAATACAACAACTGACGCCATGATAGAAGGCAACACTAAAGCTTTGTCCGCTTCTCTGTAAATCTAATGCCAAGAAGAAGATCTCACACCTACCAAACACACAAAAAACTAAGAAACTGGAGAAACCCTCCTACTATAACGCTTCCATTGCCATGTCGTGGCTTGGTGTTCAAACTTGAGTTACCAATTTGACACCTGTGAATAATTGGGCACCTGTCTCTTGTCTGCATTTTATTTTTCATTTTACTCATCGAGTAAAATCCCACATTTATCGGGATTTAAAACTTTTGGCCTTTATATATGCCAGTGCTTACATTTCTAATTTAATGAGACATATGAAGAAAAGGCTCGGCGCTTGCGCTGGGCTTGTCTTTGCCAATGTGTTGACTTGTTAATTGACCTGTGGAATCATAATTTACCTTTTGTTTAGTATGTTATTTGGGTTAATATGGTAATTAGGTCACTTGTGCACATACACCAAACTTTTATAAAAATACAAATAAACTCTTATTAGTAAAAAAGGCAGAGGTAAATGAATAAAAATACAAATAAACTCTTATTTACCAAACTTTTATAAAAATACAAATAAACTCTTATTAGTAAAAAAAGGCAAAGGTAAATGAATAAAAATACAAATAAACTCTTATTAGTAAAAATGTCAAAGGAAAATGAAATAATTTTAAAAAGTATATTTATTTATTTATTATTGGTAAAAAAGGCAAAGGTAAATGAACTAAAGGAAAATGAAATAATTTAAAAATATTTATTTATTTATTTATTTTGAACATAAGAAAACTATTAAAGTGAATATTTATGGAAACTAATGAAAATATTAATTTTGGTTATGCAGGTTAAAAGGCGAGGTTCATGAGGTGTCTAGTCAAAATTGATAATAGGTGCTCACGAGACTCGATGAAGTTTTTAAAAAACTATGACATAGGAAAATAATCAAAGGGATTTGACAATGAAAGCATGAATTTGCTAAAGATGCTCAAAATTTAAGAGGATATTTTGAGCGCTAACATCTGGCTCCAACTGAGATGGAGACCTCCTTGCAAGGCTCCAAGAACCCAACAAACTGTGTTCCTTTACCATTGGGATATGGAGTCAATTGTGCAACCTCTCTCTGAACACCTTCAAAACCAACCATTTATTCAAGCATTTAACTGATAAACTACTGAAAATCTTGAAGGAGAAAAAATGCTCAGGAAGGGATATTAATTTCCTATGCTACCCTACTTCTAACCAGATCTGCAAATTAATCAGGTAAAAAAATCTTCTATAATATCTATTCAAGTAATTTTAAAAATGAGATGATCTTGTCTCTATCATTGATGAATAGATAATAACTGAAGCATATCAGCATTGATAGGAAATATTTCAGAAAACCATACTCACCCGTGAATACCGGTGAAATGAGATCTAAAATTTTCAAGTGATATGAAATATAAGACTCCAACAAGGTTGCAAATGGATCTATGAAACTGAAATCAGAAGCATGCTCATCCACAAGAAACAATTTCTCACCCATGACTGCCTCTTCACCTGAAAGATGATAACCCTCTAGTCCTCTTGTGATCAGATCTTGATCATCCATAACAACATCCCTCTCTTCAGAATGATGCCCATAATATGATAATGAAACATGGCTTAAAACATATTGATCATTATCAGCTAAAAACATGTAATTACCTAGACAATCATTAGTTACCTCATGATCAAAATGGTTTGAAAATTGATCATCAAATTTCCATGCATACATGTCCATAGGAACATCTGCAAACACTGGAGAATATGATTCCCAAACTGACATATAATCACACTATTGTTGTTGTTCAAGATCTACTTCATACTTACTATCTTCTTGCTCAAAATACGAAACATACTGACAGTTCCCTTGCTCATGTGCATGCAAATTTTCAAAGCAAACCTGATCTCGAACTCTCTTGGAAGCACGAATGTTCTCCTCAATTTCTCGGGAATATTCAAATAAGCATGATAAGGATGAAGACTTCCTTTCTCTCATGAGAAGGATAAGGTCTGGATACTGAGCCATAACATGAACACCATGGAAACAGTCTCTGTAGGAGGTCTCTCCAAAGGCATGTCATGATAAATGATGTAAAACCTTCTATTGAAGACAGACAAGACTTCGTATTCACCTCTCCTCAAAGCACAAAAATCAGTGAGGTACAAATCAAGAGATTGGTTCTCATCCCAATGCTTTGAAAAAACATGGGACAAATTGATTCAAGAACCAATGGAATCATTTCTCAAATCCTTAAACCATACTACAACATATCTAAAGAAAGTTTTAGAGAACAACCTCATAGTAACATCATCATGAATAATCTCAAATTGATCAACAAAATTTTCAAAGGCCCCCAAATGTCTCTCAGCTGTGACATGATCCTCTCCAGAAAAATGGGGAAGATACTCAAGGCAATCAAGAGGATAAGGATGAAGGAGATATGGCAACTTTAAAGGTCTAAACATCTTCATTGTAATTTTAGTTTGAAAAGTTGTGGGATAATCACAAGGATAGACAATATGATGAGAAGGCTCAATAGTAATGGAACAAGGTGATGAAATTTGGTTAGGTTTTGAATCAGTTTCGACCTCCGCAAGGTTACATGGCTAATCAAAGTCAGGAGGTATTTGAATACAAAGATCATCTTTATGAACAGGCTGAGGTGAAAATACTGAATCAAAATCTACAATACAGAAAATATGCATATCTTATTCTTCTAAAGATGGATTGATCCATATGGATGTTAGTGGCCTCCCACCTATTCCAACTGGTTCATTTTGGCAGTTTTCCAGTTTCGTAGTTTTTTTCCTAGTTTTCAGGTCCTTGACTTGCGAGGCCGTTTTGAGGCCCTAAACAACATTTTTAGAGATTGGCATAGTTGAAAATGCATTATACTAGATCAAACCAAAATGTGTAGTCCTCGGATAGACCTTTCCAACGGGCTATTGTGTGTCTAAAATAGAGATCATATGAAAAAGTTACGGCCCCGAGAAGTTGATCGACTAACTTACCCAAACGGGGCCCACATGACTTTTGGCGCTTCATCTCCTATGGTTAGGTTTTTGGATTTCTAGGGTTTTTGACATTCCTGTTTATTGTAAAAATGCCTTCAAAGCCTCATTGTAATGATCTTCTTGCGAATGAGACCAGCCATCACATCTCTTCTCAGAGATAAGCCGCTACCATTCTAGCAAGCTTGTTTTCTGCTGCATTTTACAGTTTCATCTTATTTCCTTATTGAATAGAAAACCAATTTTACTGTATCTCTGTTATTCTATGTTAAGCATATTTTAATAATCTGTATTCATTTTTTTCTTCTCATAAAATCTAGATCAGTGGTATCAGAGCGGTCTTCTCCTTGTCGTATTAATGCATGTCCCCAATGAGGTCGGGGTATAAAGAATTGGGTCTCGAGCTTGTTTCTCTTGAGGACAAAATCTCTCGCATGCCCAAACAACCTCTCATGGTAGGAGAAAATAAAGATGATGGGATAGGATATCCTTTCAAAAAGTTTCTTGAGGAAGCCCTCATGCAATAGAGGAACGAGATGATGGATAGTTTCGTGCAAATCCTTCGACGGCTACCAACAAGCGACGCATCTTCCTCGAGTGGAGGCGACGGCCCCTTCAAGGTACAAATCAAATTTTATATTCCTATATTTAAAGGTCATATAGAGGCAAATGTTGTAGACAAGTGGTTGAATCTACTGGAAAGGTATTTTTTTGTCCATAACTTTTCAAATAGAGAAAAAATTACTTTTGCGCTCCTCAAAGCTGTTCCCCATGTCAAAGATTGGTGGGAAACTTTCNTTGCGCTCCTCAAAGCTGTTCCCCATGTCAAAGATTGGTGGGAAACTTTCCTTGAGAAAAAGAAAACAGAGGAACCCTCATTATTTATAGTCATGGTGAGATCGGAAGAGCGTCGTGTAGGGAAAGAGTGTAGATCTCG
>CBVK0100043573.1:0-33571 GCA_900067695.1 Picea abies | reverse complement strand
CTTCCGATCTCACGACCATATTCACGAAACTACAAACATTTGATCTTACTAAGATACTTCTTTCATCTTGGTTCTAAATATGATTCTCTCTCAGGAGAATCTATTCTTCTTGGTGAACCTTTTCTTCCTAGAGAACCTCTTCTACTCTTCCTAGTGCAGGCTACAAGGGCATGGTTCTCATCATTTCTACTCTTCACCATACCATCCATATCATCCATGGACACCAACCGAGTCTCCTCCTAGATATAATCATTCCATAGTCTATCAAAGTCCGGTAAATTCTCTCATGTAAATATCCCCTGAAAAAATGGTTCCCAAGACCTGAGTATACCTCTCAATGCCACATTCTCCAAATCAACATCCTCCACCTTATCACCAATGGCCATAAGCTAATCTTGTATCTATGTAATCTTCATAAGATAGTTCATGAACGTGCCCTCATTGGAAATCTTGACAACTTGAATTTGGTTCTTCAAACGTAACTTCCTTCCTATATTCCCCTTTTGGTATAGACCTACAAAAGAAACACACATTCCCCTGGAAGATGTCTTCACATCAATGTGAGGAATCAAGAGATCCCTTACAGATTCTAGCAACACACATTTGTCTTTCACTTCCTTCTTCCCGTTTGCTATCAATTCTTGTAAATTGGTAGCAGATACAACTTCACCCTCAACATAGTCCTTGAGGTCATTTTCTTCCAATACAAGGAGAACCCAGCCTTACAATACCAGAAGTTGGTTTCCCTTTCCAACCTATCCTCAATACTCAATTTGTTCACCATGGTTATCTTCCTAGACCAAGAACAAGAACAAGAAAAAAAATCTTCCAATTTTGTAGCCTAATGTGTCTCAAGATGATCATATTTCTCTTCACATCCCAAGATCTGATACCATGTTAATTTTCACATGCAACTCTATGTGACTAATTTTTAGATCTGAAAATTGATTCCTAGTGAGCAAACAATAAAACTTAGCTATTATCACTGAACAATTTTACAATAAAAATTATTGACAGAAAATATATGCGGAAAAAACAACAATATCAGAGATGAATCATCAATACAAAAGAGACAAAAAATTGTATTTTATAAGCTTGTCAAGTTTATAAATTTTGAGGGAAAAACCCACCCTCCCATCCAAGAAAATTTCACCAAAATATGAGGACAACCTTGTCCTCCAAAACCAGAAAAATAAGCAAATACAAACTCAAGAAAATTCCTCATCCTATGAATTTTCTATAGTTTCCACCTATACACTTGTTGACTTCAGTCCTACAAATGCTAACATCAGCAGTATGGACCTATTGTACTCTCCCAAGTCTCACGCGTGTGGCTTGAAACCCTTCAAAAAGTTACACGTACGATTGTCCTTTTTTCCCTCACACATGTGATTGTTTTTCATACTATTTTCCTTCCCATGTGCAGATCATACAATCATCTCACACATGCGACATGTCTCACACTTTTGGTTGTACATTTCCCTCACACGTACGACCCTTCTCCTCTCTCTTTCTCATGCTTGTAACTGAAAATACAAAGCATTCCTTGGCAAAAAAAGGAAACAAAAAATAACCAAGAACCCTAGGCCAGATTGACTCACAATTGGAGAATCACCCTTGCTAAAATTTCCAAGCTCCTAGCACAAGTGCACTCTCACTTATACTAAATGCATAAAGAGACAATGAGATATTTCATAATCTCTCCCCTGCTTATAGCGTAGTCTTATGAGTGAGTATGTGATCCAAGAGGATCCAAGATGGCCAAAATTTTACATTCCTCAGATCATCTCAAGACCATAATCATTTCAAAGAGATTGACAATATCTTTCATTATTTTTAAACATATAAAAAATACTTATTAAAAACCATATTCCATTAAAAATGGATCCAATCCCCATTAAAAGTGGATTTGATTATTTTAAATATGTCGATTTGCTATATGATATATGGTTGTAACCAATTATTTGGTTGGGTTATAAACCATATATATTATATGATTGTTAAAAAATATATTTTATATCCATTTAAAAAAATGGTCAAAGCCATTAAAAGTGGGGAATCATATAATATGGATGGATTATGTGATATGGTTATTGATTTTAACCATATATATATGGTTCACCAAAAATCAGTTGGTCATATATTATATATGGGATTTTTAAAGACCATTTGATTATTATTTATGGTTTCCATTGCATAGGCCACATTTATTGGGGGAAAACCATATATGGTTGTTGATATATATTGTTATGGTTAACTAATTAATTGGTTTGGTTAGACAATATATGCATTAAAATTGATATTTTTTATTTTTTATTCCTCAAATTAAATGGGACCAAATCCCATTAAATGTAGGTGAATGAAGACTTGAAGTATTGAAACTTTGGTATATAACCAAAGGGGATTTTACCATAGATAGGAGGCAATTTTCATGCCTAAGAGGCTTGTTGGTAATGAGGGAATACCATAATAGAACATAGCTATGTGTATAGTCATTTTTTATCAAAATTCAAAGGTAGGCACAATGGTGCAGTTCAGAACTGGATATGAGCAGCAAAATTTAGAGTCATTTCTAGAAGTTGGATATGTTCATGTAATTTTTCTGATTTTTTTTATTTAATGAAAAGTACACTCTACAAGAAGTGGACTTGGAGACGTAGCAAGGGTGTCTCGTGAAATTTGTTATCAAGTTTTGGTGTATTTGTGTAATTTTATTCGCTTTTATCTCCTCTTTACTTTTTGCAATTTTAGTTATGTGAATGGTTTATGCAAGTTAATTTCATAAGAAAATATTATAGTTAAAGTCAAGAAATCTGCGTAACAATGCAAGATACACTGTCAATTTAAATATCTTGTTAACTATGGAAATATTTGTTATCAATGAGGTATTAATGATTAAATTGGTGACTAAAGAATTTCCATATCAAGTGGTATCATAGCAAGGTTAATAGGTAGATGCTTACAAGAGTTGGACTCAAGTGAGGTGAACGGAAGCTTGCAAGTTACAATCTAGAAATCCAAAGGATACTTCATAAATATGAGATGGATTCACCAAGAAGGTTAGGTCCTTACGAATATGACAATGATTTATTTGAGGCATTTAAGTTGTGCAATAAATTTACAATGAAAGAGGGCAACGAAGGGGTGAAATAATTGGAAAAGGTGAATCTTCGGTGAAAATAGAAGGAGGAGGTGAAGGTGGTGGACCTTCTGAACCTTCTTCACCATCATCATAATCATCATCTACTAATGGTTCACATGAACACTCTTCCAAGAATAAGCATTCTAAAAATCCTTTTCATTTTTATGATATGCCTTTACTAACGTTAGATGTTAAATTTGACTTGTTTTTTTATGATGGAGAATTAAATGCAGAGAAATTAGACAACTGGGTAGAGACTATATAAGTTTATTGTAGGGTGAAAAATATCAAAAAAGATGTTTCAAATATTTAGTTGGCTACTCGCTGCATGAGCGGTACAACTCTCATATGGTGGAAAGTCGAGCTCAAGAGGATTTGGCACAACATGGTAAAATCATTTCCTCTTGGGTTAAATTTATTTATGCAATGAGAAATCAATTATATCCTTTGGAATATACTCAAACATATGTGATTGAATGGTTACATTTCAAACAATTAAAGGGGAAAAATATTCAACCTTATACACAAGAATTCAAGAAGAATGTTTTAACATTGGAAATTCCATTACACACTCTTGAAATGCTTCTTTAATACATTGGTGGTTTACATTCTTATCTTCACCATACCATTTTGATTTTTAATCCTACTAATATTGACAAAGTGTTAGTATAAGATACTCATCTTGAAGCTAGCAAAGGAAAGCATGGTATGAAGAATGAACCACCTAAATTCAAGAAGCATTCGAAGAAAGATGGAAAGAAAGTAGCCACAGTGAAGAAAGATAAGCTCACATGCACTCATTGCAAGAAGAATGGGCATGGTGAAGATCACTATTGGAAATTGCATTCTGAGTTGTTACCAAATAATTTCAAGAATAAGGAGGGAAAAAAATCTGTTGGCAAAATGCAACATGAATTGGGGTCTGATTCAAGTGATGAGACAATGATTATAGTTATCGATATCAAAGGTATATCACTTTCTAGTCCATGTTCTACTATTCAAACTTCTAAAAAAATTCTTGTCCTCATGCTAGGAAACCAAAGAAACCCAAATGTAGTAGATATGTCTCCAAGTTACGATATAGATCATATCCATGAGTTGGCAAAATCCTTTGGTAAAATTGCTCAGAAGATAAAGCAATTTTTTGATTCATTTCCTTTGGATGTAATGTATTTATTACTATTTCTAGTCAATTTTTATGGTTGATAGACATGAAAATGCATGCAAGAGATTGAAAAATTATGGAAATGAACATTTATATCAATAATATACTTGCATTTTTTACCATGGTTGGACAATTTTTAATGATGCATCGGGTTTTCACTATTTAGTGACGATGGGTGGATTCTGGACAAGTGGGGAGGCAATGCCCTCACTTGATTTATGAATGATCAACTTTTGGTGGTCCAAAAGATTCTCAGTAGGGAGGAATGATCCAAGATGAACAAAATTTTAAAGTACTCATATTGCCTCAAGACTGGCACCATTTCGAAGATCTCAACGAGATATTTCTGATGTCATGAATGAGAGCTCAAACAACCTTTGTATGCAAACGTTATGGACTATCAAAGTGATGTCATGAATGAGAGCTCAAACAACCTTTGTATGCAAACGTTATGGACTATCAAAGTTCTGGTCCAGCAAGGAAAAAGTCAAAGTGACAGAGACACATGGCAGTGATGATGTGTCATTATGATGTGGCAATGATGACATGGAAATGATGACATGGTAGTGTTGATGTGATATGATGACATGGAAGTGATGATGTCGGAATGTTGACATGGTAGTGACATGTAGTAGACAAGTAGACCAATGAGAATGTGACACATGGAGCTGCGTCGCGCATGCGTGGTCATGGAATATTTCATTGGTTATGATTTATTTATTTAAGAAATGAATTGAAATTGGTTTTAAACATATAACAAATATTTATTAAAAATCATATTCCATTAAAAGTAGATCCAAAATCCATTAAAAGTGGATTTGATTATTTTAAATATGTCGATTTGTTATATGATATATGGTTGTAACCAATTCTTTGGTTTGGTTATAAATCATATATATTATATGATTCTTAAAACATATATTTCATATCCATTTAAAAAAATGGTCAAGGCCAATAAAAGTGGGCAATCATATAATACGGATGGATTATGTCATATGGTTACGGATTTTAACAATATATATATGGTTCACCAAAAATTAGTTGGCCATATATTATATATGAGATTTCTAAAGACCATATGATTATCATTTATGGTTTCAATTGCATAAACCAATATATGTATTAAAATGATATTTGGTATATTTTATTCCCTAAATTCAACGGAACCAAATCCCATTAAATGTGGGTGAAGGAAGACTTGAAGTATTGATTCTTTGGTATATAACCAAGGGGGATTTTACCATAGAGAGGAGGCGATTTTCTTGCCCAAGAGGCTTGTTGGTAATGAGGGAAGCCCATAACAGAACATAGCAGTGTGTATAGTCATTTTTTATTAGAATTTCAAGGCGAGCACAATGCTAAAGACTAGAAATGGATCTGAGAAATAGAATTGAGAGTCATTTCTAGAAGTTGGATAAGTTCATGTAATTTTTCCATTTTTTTTTATTTAATGAAAATGGCACTCCACAAGAAGGGGACTTAGTTTGGTGAACTCCCTTATGGTGAGCTCCCTTATCAAGTTTTGGTGCATTTGAGTAATTTTTTTCTCTTTGATATCCTCTTTAATTTTCGCAATTTACTTATGTGAATGGGTTATGCAAGTTAATTTCATAAACAAAGATTTGAGTTAAAGTTAAGCTATCTACATAACAATGCAAAATGCATTGTCAATTTAAAGATCGTTACTGAGAAAGGATTTGTTATCAATGAAGGATTATTGATTAAATTGGTAATTAAAGATTTCTCACATTAGTTTAGGAATCCCTTTTTAACTCAACAATTAATTATAGTATTATGTTCTTCTTTGTGGGTGTGAAACCCCAACACAAGTCCACAAAGCCCATCAACTTGCCCATGAGGCCTTAGCCTCATTTCAAGGCCGATTTCACAGAAACAAAAGGATAATATGGTGCCAACAAACATTCCCACATGTTTGACACCTTGGCTTCTTCTGCAAATACCTCTGGAAGCTACAATATCATCAACAAGTGTTAGGTATGCAAGATAATCATGAAATATTATGGAATGGAAAAATGGATGAGATCAAGAGAGTTCATATAAGGCTAAGAGAGGAAATTGAAACCCTAATTTGGGGAAAAAAAGAATAGAGGTAGATGTAATACCATATTGGGGTATAGAGCAATGTAGTGAAATGATAAAAAAGATGCTCTTTGGTAGTGGTCAAAATTTGGAGGATAAAATATCCCAAGAAAACTAGTGTATTTATGTGGTTGTCATTGAAAAATAGAATATTAACTTGGCAGATGCTACAAAAACATCATAAGTAGGGTCATGGTTTCTCTATTCTTTGTAAGTAGGAGGAATAAAATATTTCTCATCTTTTTTATATTATGCCCATTTTCTTAGTAGGTTCTAAGTGATCTTGGTAACTGGGTTGTACAAAGTAAAATTTTAGGAGGATATGATGTGAACTTTCTTAATGTTTGGTTTTAAAAACCTATGATGAAAGTGTATAGGGCTTCTTGTCTTAGCAACTTTGCACAAAATGCCTAAATTTGAGGAGTATATGATGTGAACTTTCTTAATGTTTGGTTTTAAAAACCTATGATGAAAGTGTATAGGGCTTCTTGTCTTAGCAACTTTGCACAAAATGCCTTGTTATTTGACAAAAGCTTTCTACCTTCATTTCAAGTATTTTGTCAAGTTATTGTTGTTTTTCACTATTCTAGAGTTCCCCAAAAGGAAAGTGCTACTACACATATTGACAAGTTGTTGATGGATAAGTCTCATCCATATTTTCTTTCAAAGGGGCTTGTTATGGGTAATTATGGAGAACTTTTGGCTCTTAGAGTCAAGGTGACCTATTTATGTTTTACTTACTTTTTACTTCTTATTGTTGTCAATAATATTTGATAAAGTACTTTTGGTCTACTTTGATAGCTTGGAACATGAAGCATCAAGTCATTTTTGAAACCATTTTTTTTACACTGTGTTTAAGACTAATTATATATAGAGACATATTAACTCATATTGATCCATAAGAAATTCAGACTACTTTTGAAAATCTGACCTGATTCAAACCCATTTTTTTTACCTAAAAAGCTGATCTCTTGGCTCTAAAGTTAACCTAAAAATCCTGTAAGTCTTCCTATAATTGAAGTGATTTACATATATAATTAATAGTGGTTTAATAACCATGGTCGGCTTTGAAAAGTGATTACTCTTATATAAGTATAAAACATATACAATACCACTCCAAATTAATATTCTTACACAAAAACTTATATGCCTGTGGTGGTTGCGGACTGATTTCAAATCTTTATACGATTCTTGGGTGCGGGAAATTCTTACATACGGAATTCTAGATTCAGCACTCCCTCCAAATTCTAGATTCTAGATTCCTGATTCAACTGGCGTGAAATCGTGCAACATCTACACGAAGTTGGAAGTAATAACGCTGCAGAAATAGTGGATGGGTTGCGGGACGTTATAATTCGCTGGGAGGACAATGCAAATGGTGACAATGTGATGTGCGTAATTTGTTACGATACGTTTAAAAATGGAGAGAGTGCAAAACAATTAGCATGCAACGATATCATTCACACAGCCTTCTTGAATGGTTCTGCAACGATATCATTCACATTTTTTTTTAATTTTGTGTGGCAATGTTTGAGCCAATGTCCAATTTATGAATTCCTATTACTCTAGGTTGAGGAATAATTTATGGATGGTGTTCCATGTCTAACACATAATTAGTAATAGCATTCTAGTCACTCAAGGGATTAGTTATGTAAATTGTAAAATTAGTCAACAAAATTACAAAGAGATCTTACATTCAACTCATCAATTTATTCTATAATTTTTTATTGACTAGAAATAAAAACCAAATGAATAGCACATCCACTAAATCCATTCATGCAAGAGCCCTATTCAATGGTTTAGATCTAATGAAAACTCTGCTTCCCTTAAAATATGAAAGAATGGTTATGCTAATTTGAATGGTATGCCACTACAAGTGCTAGTAATGGGAAACAATTACAACAACGTTGGTGTAATTTTCCCATGAACAAGTACTTGGTTTCTCAATTAAATTAATGAAAATAAAGCATGAATAAACTTCTAAGAGATTACCAATTAAATGGTCTTGAAACTATCTTGTGCACACTCTCCTCCATGAGACTACTTAAGATTTATTTTTTTCTCCATAAAAAAAACATATGAACCTACTTAAGATCTTTTTTTCTCCAAAGAAAAACAGACTTGCTATTTCAATTGTAATTGACGTACATTCCTTAGGCACATTGCTCTTACATGAAGAGCTTGAAAGAAGTGAATATCTTATTGTATCTTTTCATGACCTTTCAAAACCACAAATAACCTAAGACAAAAATCCAAGGAGAAGAGGCTGAAAGTGGCCCATTAAATTTCCAAAAAATTACATTATCTTATTGAGATCATTTGAATGTCATAAAGTTCTTCAATAACCATCTTATTGACATCCAAGAAAAAAGTATCTTTAGAAAGTGATTCAACAACAAAATTGATTTCCCATAGAACACGAGTAAAACTAATTTGTCTGGTTTGATATATCTTAATTTATGAATAATTTGCAAAAGGCCTAAATTTGACACATGGACCAGTTATGCAAAAGGCCTAGATTTAACGCATGGACAAGTTTTTCATGCAATTGATGGTTATCTCTAAGTCTCCATATACTTGAAATTCAAGAAATTTTTCATCCATTGAACATTTAAGGAGAGCCTATAAAGATTTAAACTTTCCTTGATTGTTTGATCCCCACCCCAAGTTTTATTTTCCTATAAATAAATGAGACTCCAGAATATGCAATATATTGCCCAACCCATAGATGTGATCATGTCCTTAAAATGTGTCATCAAGAAATGGGGACATCCTTATTGATATTTATCATGTTTTCCACATGATTGTTTTTAGTGATAGTGAGGGATTGTACATGGTGAGAAGAGTCATTGTTTGGTGAGATAATTTGAAGGAAGGGTATTATTTGTCTTCAAAAATGTTTGAGCTAAAATCCATTTCGACTCCCCAAGCAACAAGAAATTGTAAAATTGTGTATGTCTTCAGCAGTATTCAAACATGATACTCAATGTTCAAACATGATACTCAATGTTCAAACATGATACTCATGAAAACATTGTACCATAGATTCCTGTCCCATAAATGTTTATGTTCAGATGGCCTATTATTTCATGCCATGCCTAGAGACTAAAGGGAAAATCCAAACATATACAAAAATTTCTTTGGTCATTTCTCTTAGCATATTCTTAGCTCTATGTTGTTTTGCATTTGTAATTGCAATCTCAAGCTCATTGTCAAATGTTCAATACAAAAATTTCTTTGGTCATTTTTCTTAGCATATTCCTAACTCTATGTTGTTTTGCATTTGTAAGTGCAATCTTAAGCTCAACTCTCCTACCATATGAGAGTTGTACCGCTCATTCAGAGAGTAGCCAACTAAATATTTGCAATGTCCTTTTTGAACTTTTGCACCCTACAATAAAATTCTATCTGTTTTACCCAGTTGTCTAATTTCTCTCCATTCAATTCTCCATCATAAACAAGGAAGTCAAATTTAACATCTAGCTTTAGTAAAGGTATATCATGAAAATGAAAAAGGATTTTTAGAATGATTATTCTTGGAAGAATGTTCATGTGAACCATCAGTAGATGATGATTATGATGATGGTGAAGAAGATTCTGAAGGTCCACCACCTTCGCCTCCTCCTTCTACCTTCACCGAAGATTCACCTTCTCCAATTATTTGACCCCTTTGTTGCCCTCTTTCATTGTAAATTTATTGCACCATGGCTTGCATCAACTTAAATGCCTCAAAGAGATCATATTCATATTCGTAAGGACCTAACCTTCTTGGTGAATCCATCTAACGTTTACGAAGTATCCTTTGGATTTATGGATTGTAACTTGCAAGCTTTCCTTCACCTTGCTTGAATCTAGCTCTTGTAAGCATCCACATATCAACCCTGCTCTGATACCACTTGATATGAGAATTCTTTAGTCACCAACTTAATCATTAATACTTCATTGATAACAAATGTTTTCTTAGTTAACATGATCTTTAAATTGATAGTGCATCTTGCATTGTTATGTAGATATCTTGACTTTAACTATAATCTTTTCTTATGAAATTAACTTGCATAAACCATTCACATAAGTAAATTGTGAAAAGTAAAGAGGAGATAAAATAGAAAAAAATTACACAAATATACCAAAACTTGATTACAAAGTTCACCAGAAAACCTTGCTATGTATTCGAGTATGCTTCTTGTGGAGTGTCCTTTTCATTAAATCAGTAAAATTGGAAAAATTACATGAACATATCCAACTTATGGAAATGACTTTCAATTTTCTTACTCAAATCTAGTTCTGGTCTTCCCTCATTACCAAGAAGCCTCTTAGGCATGAAAATTGATTCCTCTCTATGGTAAAATCCCCTTTGGTTATATACCAAAGGGTCAATACTTCCAGTCTTCCTTCACCCACATTGAATGGGATTTGGTCCCATTTGATTTGGGGAATAAAACGTATCAAATATCAACTTTAATACATATATGGTTTGACCCAACCAATTAATTGGTTAACCATAACAATATATCTCAACAACCATATATGATTTTTCCCCAATAATATGTGTCCTATGCAATGGAAACCGTAAATAATAATCATATGGTATTTAAAAATCCCATCTATAATATATGGCCAACTAATTTTTGGTGAACCATATATATATGGTTAAAATCAGTAACCATATGAGATAATCAATCCATATGATATGATTCCCCATTTTTAATGGATTTGACCATTTTTTTAAATGAGTTGAAATATATGTTTTAACAATCATATAATATATATGGTTTATCACTAAACTAAATAATTGGTTACAACCATATATCATATAACAAATCAACATATTTAAAATAACCAAATCCACTTTTAATGGGGATTGGATCCACTTTTAATGGCATATGGTTTTTAATAAATATTTATTATATGTTTAAAAATAATTTCAATTCTTTTCTTAAATAAATAAACTACAACCAAAGAAATATTCCATGACCACCCGTGCACCATGTGGCACCATGTATCACTTGCTCACTAGTCAACATGTCTACCACGTGTCATTGTCACGACAACACTACCGCAACATCACTACCATATAATCACTGCCATGTGAGCATGCCCCATCAAAACTACCATGTCATCATTGCCATTCCATTACTGCCACATCAACATGACACATCATCACTACCACGTGTCTCTGTTAATTTGACTTTTTCCCTATTGGACCAGAACTATGACTGGCCATAACTTTTGCATACATAGGTTGTTTGAGCTCTCGTTCACGCCATCAACAAGATATCATCGATATCTTCGAAATGGTTCCAGTCTCGAGGTTATTTGAGAACTTTAAAATATTGTCCATCCTAGATCCTCTTGGATCCTAAACTCACTCATAAGACTACTCTATAAGGAGGGGATAGATTATTAAAAATATCATTATTTCATTATGTATTTAGGATAAGTGAGAGTGTACTTGTGCTAGGATCTTGTAAATTTTAGCAAGGGTGATTATGAAATTGTGAGGTAATCTCGCCTAGGGTTCTTGGTGATTTTTTGCTTTTAGTTTTTGCTAAGGAGGGTTTTTTATTTTTCAGTTACATGCATGAGAAAGAGAGAGGATCAGGGCCACATGTGAGAGAGAAATGTAAAACCACACAATCTGAGACAGGTCACACATGTGAGAGGATTGTACGATCTACACATGGGATGGAAAATAGTATGAAAGACAATCACACGTGTGAGGGAAGAAAGGATTGTTGCAAGTGTAATTTTTTGAAGCGTTTCACGCTGCATGTGTGAGATTTGGGCAGGTACAATAGGTCCATATTGATGATGTTAGAAGCTCTATGAATGACATCAACGAGTGTATAGGTGGCGGTTGTATAAAATTCATAGGACGATGATTTTTTGGTTATTTTCTAAGTTTGTATTTGTTGATTTTGTTGGTTTTGGATGACAAGGTTATCCTCATATTTTGGCGAAATTGTCTTGGCTGGGAGGGTTGGATTTTCGCTTGGAATTTCTAAATTTGACAAGCTTATAAAACACAATTCTTTTGTCTCTTGTGTATTAATGATTCATCTCTGATCTTGTTGTTTCTACTGCATATATTTTCAGTCAATAATTTTCAATGTAAAATTGTTTAGTGATAATAGCTAGGGTTTATTGTTTACTCACTAGGAAGCAATTTTCAAATCTAAAAATTAGTCACATAGAGTTGCATTTGAAAATTAACATGGTATCAGATCATGGTATGTGAAGAGAAATGAGATCATCTTGAGACATATTTAGGATAAAACATTGGAAGAGTGTTTTTCATGTTCTTGTTCTTGTTCTGAGAAGATCACCATGGTGAACAAATTGAATATTGAGGACAGATTGGAAGGGGAAACCAACTTGTAGTATTGTAAGGCTAGGGTTCTCCTTGTATTGGAAGAAACTGACCTCAAGGAGTATGTTGAAGGTGAAGTTCTAGCTCCTACCAATCCACATGAATTGACATCACACAAGAAGAGGGAACTGAAAGCCAAATGTGTGTTGCTAGAATCTATAAGGCATCTATTGATTCCTCACATTAATGTGAAGACATCTTCCAGGGAAATGTATGTTTCTTTGGTAGTTCTATTGTTGGGTATGTGTTATATTATTTGCATGTGTGTGTGTGGGAACGTCAGATTCGACAAATGCATATGACAATCCCAACTTCCCTCACTCTTTGTGTTGTGTGCGTCGGGCACTTTCCTAGGGGGGACAGGTTTGCTCCCCCTGGTTACTCATAGTGTTATGGGAAGTGCCCCAAATTTGTTTTCAATCTATTTTTGCTATTTTAGTGGATTTATCTATTTTTAGCGGTTTTCTAAATTAATCACGAATTAAGGGATTAGGGTTTTGGTAGCTACGAAATACCTAAAATATTGTATATGTTGTATTGTGAATGGTGAAATTAATACAATGAAAACTTGGTGGTGCGACACCAAGGAAGGATGGTTTTCTCCCGGTTAAGGGTTTCTAGTGTAAATCTATGTGTACTATGTGTATGAGCCATTGATTAAATTATGTTTTTCTTAAGAATCTGTATGCATTTCTTTACTTCATAGGCTTTAATATTACATGTGGTATCATAGCTCATTTATGGCTTCAGAGGGACTCCTTTGTTGCTGAGGGTTTGACTCGGCCTTGACGGTTTGAGTTTATCTTGGGTCTGTTTTAAACCTAGGTTCAGTGGGAGCTTTTGCAGTGGTGATTCAACTGTAGAAAGAGGAATGATGCTCTCTTCTAGAATCGAGATGGAGAAGTTCAACGATAAAAACTTTGAGCTATGGAAGCTCAAGATGGAGGACCTTATTGTAGAAAAAGAATAATGGATTGTTTTGGATCCTGGTGCACAACCTACCGGTACGTAGTCTACTAGCACACATTCTGTTGGTACTCAACCTACTACTACACAAATTACTGGTACACAACCTACTGGTATGTCGAAGGAAGATTGGGAGAAGTTGGATAGAAGAGAAAGGAGTACTATTCGACTCTTCTTGGCATATTTAGTGTTGTTGAATGTCTCGGGACAATCTACATCCAAGGAACTATGGGATAAGTTAGGGAATTTGTATCAATCAAATTCCCTGGTAAACAAGTTACCTCAACATATTGTTGGGTATGTGTTATATTCTTTGCACGTGTGTGTGTGTGGGTGCGTCAAATATGAAAACTGCGTCTGACGATCCCTCATAGTAATGCTCTGTTTTTGTCATAGGGGGGTCCCAGGGGGGGGTAGGTATGCCCCCCTCCCCTGGTTACGGGAAACGTTCGGGGAAGCACCCCAAAATGTTTTTTGGGGTGGTTTTCACTATTTTTAGTAGATTTTTCTATTTTTAGCGGTTTACTAAAAATAATCCTGGTTTTAGGGATTAGGGTTTTCGTATCTACAAAATACCTAAAAACATTGTATATATTGTATAGTGAATGGTGAAATTTGATATAATGAATATGAGAAAGGTTTCCCTAGTTGAGGGTTCTTGGTATAAATCTATGTGTACTATGCGAATGAGCCATTGATTAAATTTTGTTTTGCTTAAGAATCTGTATGCATTGCTTTACTTCAGATGTTTAAAACTTACATTTGGTATCATATATTGTATTTGGCTTCAGAGGGATGCCTTTGTTGTTTAGGGTTTGGCTCGGTCTTGATAGATCAAGTTTATCTTGGGTCTGTGATAAACCTGGGTTTAGTGGGAGCTTTCGCAGTGGAGATTCAAGTATACAATGAGGAATGGCGAGCTCAACTAGAATCGAGATAGAGAAGTTCAATAGTAAAAAATTTGAGCTATGGAATCTCAAGATGGAGGACCTTGTTGTAGACAAATAATAGTGGATCGTTGTGGATCCTGGTACATAGCCTACTGGTAAACCTTCTACTAGCACACAACCTACTGGTACACAACCTACTAGTACACAAACTACTAGTACACCAACTATTGGTATGTCAAAGGAAGATTGGGAGAAGTTGGACAGAAAAGCAAGGAGTACTATTCGACTCTGCCTGGCATATTTCGTGTTGTTGAATGTCTCAGGGGAATCTACAACCAAGGAACTATAGGATAAGTTGGGGAATTCGTATCAATCAAAGTCCTTGGTAAACAAGTTGTTTCTTCGAAAGAAGTTGTATCATCTTAGGATGGAAGATGGAGATTCTATGACAGAAAATCTAAATGCCTGTAATACTCTGGTAAGTCAACTTGGCTCCGTTAATATTACGATTGCATAAGAAGATAAGTGTATTACTTTGTTATGTTCTTTGTTATACTCTTGGGATAATCTGGTTGTAGCAATAGGTGGTACCACTCAATCTACATTGAAGTATGAGGATGTAGTTGCATCCTTGTTATTTGAAGAGATGAGGTGAAAAAGCATGGATGGTCACAACATAGATGCTTTATTTTTAAGAGGGCGTACCCAAGACAGGAACCCTGGTAAGCCTTCAGGGTGGAGATTTAAATCTACAGGTAGATTTAAGTCTCCAAGAAAATCTTTGAGGAAATGTTGGAAGTGTGGTAAAAAAAGGCATTATAAGAAAGATTGCAAGTCTAAGAAGGTTGAAAAACCAAAGGGATCTGATGGTACCTCTTCCACAGAGGAGAAAACCTCCACTGAAGAAGGAGGTGATGTCTACCTAGAATCTACAAGTACACATGCAAACCAAGATGTATGGTTGATCGACTCAGGTGCATCATACCGTATGACTCCTCATAGGGAGTGGTTCTATGAATATGAAAAATATGATGGCAGTGATGTATTCCTAGGAGATGACTCAACAACAAAAATATTAGGACGTGGAAGGGTTAAGTTTCTCCTAAAAGATGGAAGGATTAGAACACTCCCTAGGGTTCTGTACATTCCAAAAATATCCAGGAGCTTAATATCTATAAGAAAAATGGATGATGCAGGAGTGGATACTGTATTTGGAAAGAACACTTGCAAGATGGTACGAGGGGCAATGGTGTTGATGATAGGATTTTGGTGTGGAAATCTATACAATTTGTTGGGAAGCACTTATACTAATGGGTGTAATAGTTATGTTGTCCTTGAGAAGAAAAATAAAGAAGACAAGACCAATATCGTGCCTGAAAAGAAGACCATGATGTGGCATCAAAGACTGGGGTATATTGGAGAAAAGGGCCTTTGAACACTACATGGTAAAGGCATGGTTGAAGGTATGTCGAATTTCACTCTAGATTTTGATTTCTATGAACATTGCATATATGGTAAAAAAAATCGAGTAAGATTCCCATCCGGTGCTACAAGAGCAAAGGGGATCTTAGAGTTGATACACAGTGATGTGTTTGGACCTGTTCCTGTTCGATCCCTAGGTAAATCTGTTTATTATGTTTCATTCATACATGATTTTTCAAGGAACACATGGATTTATTTTCTTAGAAAGAAATATGGGGTATTTGATAAATTTAATGAGTTTAAGGATGTAGTAGAAAATCAGACAAAGAAGAAAATAAAGGTATTGAGAACAAATAATGGTGGAGAATTTTGCAGAAATGAATTTGACGAATTCTGTAATAAGTGTGGTATAGCAAGGCAAAAGAATACTCCATACACTCCTCAACAGAATGGAGTTGCAGAAAGGATGAACAGGACACTGATGGAAAAAGCAAGGAACATGCTCAGCGGTGTCGGTTCAGGACAAGAATTATGGGCAGAGGCAGTGGGTACAACATGTTACCTGGTCAATCAATCACCTTCATCAACGTTGGATGATAAAACTCCACACGAGGTATGGTCTGGAAAGAAACCCTCTCTTCAAAATCTTAGAGTGTTTGGTTGTGATGCTTGTGTACATGTTCCAAAAGAAAATAGAAGTAAGATGGATAAAAAGGCTGAAAAGTGTTTCTTTATTGGTTATAAAGATGGTGTGAAAGGTTATAATCTTTGGAACCCAGAAACAAAGAATTTTTTTTACAGTCGAGATGTTGTTTTCAAAGAGGTAAAAGATGTGTCCAAACAAGAATTCCTACCAACGCAAGATGAACCTGAGAAAATAGAGCTTGAGATGGATGATGCAAAATCTGAATCATATGAAGAAGAGGAAGCAGAAGCAAAAGAAGAAGAGCCTCATACTCCAGTATTGAGGAGATTAGTTAGAGATAGAAGGCAACCAGAAAGGTATAGTCCACCTGATTTTCGTTCCAATTTTTCTATATATATTACTATTGATGATCCCAGAACTGTCAGGGAAGCAGTGAATTTAGAGGATAGTAAACTCTGGAAGAAGGCCATGGTTGAAGAAATGGATACCTTGGATAAGAATGAGGGATGAGATATAGTTGAGTTGCCAATTGGAAGAAAATTGGTTGGTAGAAAATGGTTGTTCAAGAAGAAGTTTAATGCACAAGGTAAAGTGGAGAAATACAAATCTTGGTTAGTAGCAAAAGGTTATTCCCAGGTAGAGGGAATTGACTTTGGTGAGATTTTTTCTCTTGTTGCTAAGTTAAATTCTATTAGATTTCTTTTATCTATTGTTGCTACTTTTGATCTTGAAGTGGAATAGATGGATGTGAAAACAACATTCCTACATGGGGATCTGGAAGAAGAAATCTACAAGAAGCAGCCATAATTCCTTATAGTGAAGGGAAAGAAAGAGTTGGTCTGTAAGCTAAAGAAGTCACTATATGGTCTGAATCAATCACCTAGGATGTGGTACCAAAATGTTGACACATACATCCTTGGATTGGAATTTGTGAGAAGAAGGGATGATCATTGTGTATATTCCAAGAAGGTTGGTAATTACTTCATTTATGTAGTGTTGTATGTTGATGACATGTTGCTGGTCAGAAATAACATGGATGTTATCAAGAAGGTGAAATCACAACTATCCTCCAAATTTGACATGAAGGATATTGGTGCTTCTAACTTCATTCTGGGAATGGAGATTAAAAGAGATTATGCAAACATGAAACTCTGGTTGAATAAGAGAAAATATGTTGAGATGATATTTTCGAGGTTTAATATGCATGGAAGTAAAACGATCAAGGTTCCTATTCCTATAGGTTTAAATTTATCTGCAGATTAGTGTCCCAAGACACAGGAAGAAGAAGAGGACATGTCCCATGTTCTGTATGCCAGTGCAGTTGGCAGTTTGATGTATGCAATGGTATGTACTAGACCAGACATTGCACATGCAGTGGGAGTTTTGAGCAAGTAAATGTCAAAAATAAGGAAGGAGCATTGGAAAACAGTAAAGAGGGTCTTCAGGTATCTTTGTGGCACCACCAGTTATGGATTGTGCTACCAAGGAAGACCAGGATTGGACAGAGTGGTGGACATACATGGCTTTGTTGATGTAGACTAGGCTTGAGATCTGGATCGTAGAAGATCTACAAGTGGGTATGTGTTTAACCTATTTGGAGGAGAAATCAGTTGGATGAGAAAAATATAGGTTGTAGTTGCACTCTCAACTACAAAAGATGAATACATGGCAGCCACTCATGCAAGCAAGGAAGCAGTATGGTTACAAAGATTCTGTTAAGGTATTGGGTTGGTACAACAAGCAGTGAGATTAGATTGTGACAGTCAGAGTGCAATCTTCCTAGAAAAGAACCCATATTATCATTCAAAGACAAAGCATATTGATGTTCAATATCACTTTGTGAGAGACATGGTTGAGGAAAAGAAGGTGTTGTTGGAAAAGATTGACACTTTGAAAAATGTTGCAGATTCATTGACAAATTCAAAGAGCACATAAAATTTCTCCTAGTGTAGAGTAAAAATGGGCATTACTTCCCTAGATTGTTGACTATATAATCCCTTGGACCCCTAGATGCAAAGAAAACAACAAGTGGGAGAATGTTGAGTATATGTTATATGCTTTGCATGTGTGTGTTGGCACATCAGATATGATAACTGCATCTGATGATCCCTCATAGTAGTGCTATGCTTGTGCCATGTGCGTCGGGCGCTTTCCTAGGGGGGTCCCAGGGGGGAGGGGGGTAGGTATTGGCCCCCTGGTTACGTGCAGTGCCCCATTTTTTTTGGGGGGTGGGGGGCAATTTTTCCTATTTTTAGTGGATTTTTCTATTTTTAGCGGTTTACTAAAATTAATCTCGGTTTTAGGAATTAGGGTTTTGGTATCTACAGAATACCTAAAAACATTGTATATATTGTATCGTGAATGGTGAAATTCAATGTAATGAATAAAAGAAAGGTTTTCCCGGTTGAGGGTTTCCGGTATAAATCTTAGTGTACTATGTGAATGAGCCATTGATTAAATTTTGTTTTGATTAAGAATATATATGCATTGATTTAATTCATAGGTTTAAAACATACACATATAACTGGAGAAACATCAATAATTACCTCCTCTCACTTGGGGGTAACTATAGGAGATCATGTCTCATGGCCCGCAATGAAGAAAATGATCCTAACCATGATGATGATTATAATGTCCACATATAGCATCCCAACATCCCCGTCATATTCATCTACACTTATTTGCATAATGAATCATTTTCTCAAGAAGTTATGCTTGTCGCCTTGTTTCATCTTGATGTCCATCATTTTTTCTCTAGTGTTGTGTTTTCACCCCAAAGGAATAGGGGTATTACCATGGGACCTTGAAAAGGGTAACGCTATCCCCCCCCGAGTACTTAACACTTACCATAGCCTATCACAATGTACTAAACTTTGGGAATGGGTCATGGTTCATCCTATCATAAGAAGAAGGTATAACATGCCGAGGTTGAAGAAATGAATGCTAATGCTTAAAACCTAATAAAGGGGACTTGAAAATCAATAAAGAAAAAATAATATAAAAGGTAGATTAATGGGTTTGGTAAAATGTAATTCCTAGAGAAGGATAACTCAAGAGAAAGGGAACCCTCTACAAAGGCACTCATAGAAATGGACGAAAATATTCCATGACCACAAAATTAGCACAATCGATTCCACACCACACTTTCTCTTTGAAGGGTTATTTTGTTTCATGTTTACCTGCACAACATGTCCCTCTTCTTGGATCTTTTGTTTCCTTCTTTGGTTGGCACACTCGATAGTGTTTTTTGATGGTCCTTCCATACCTAAACTTTCCAACTTACATTAATCCTTGAGTTGATGTCAAGTTTGAGGGGTATACTTAGTGTGAATTGTTTATGTGGCTTATGTGTTAAGTAATTACTTACTTTATATGATCTAAAGACTTGTATACCTTGCAAACAATGATCTTACATGACTCCATGACTTTGATTTTATTTGGACGCACCTAACATGGTATTTGAAGGATGTCCCATGCTTTCACCTAGGGTGTTATGCCTTTATTGCAGTATATTCCACATGTGATGCAGAGTGTTGAGTCACTTGATGGCTTGAAATACTTAGATACAAGCTCTCACATCTTTTGGACCATGGACACAAAATGATGAGATTCTATTTTGTAGATATTGTCAAGAATACCACACCGTGGGCACTACACCTCAAAGATCATTATGCCTTGGATGGAGGATGTTACATTGTTGGATGGTTTGATACCATGCAAATATGAGACATAACCATATCCACATTGGAAAATATCTTCTCCACCTTAAATTTTGGGCCTTTTTATGATGACGTCATATACCAGGGTTTGATGACGTTGTGGTTGGTTGCCACTTTGACACCACATGATGGCTTGAGATGTGACAGGGCACTTGATGATGGTATTCTAGCTATATTTCACTGGTGAATAATGACATGTGGCCTTGGGAGGCTCCCTTGACCCATTGGAGGTTTGATGTCACCGTTGTGTGACCTTATGATGTATTATCTACATTCATTGTCATTGCAGAGTCCATTTTGAGGGTTCAAACCCACTTCTAGCATGGAATATTATTTTTCTACTCAATTATGCGGGAAAATAGTGCTTGATTACCTCATATAAATAGAGGAAGAATTGACATAATTTCTCATCATCACATCTCCTCGATCTTCTAAGAGAGCATTATAGAATTTTTTTCTCTACCAGTTTTGTCTCTTGGATTCTCTTGTTCACACCTCTTCGAGTGACTTTGGATGGATGTTTCTCTTGTTGATGGGGGGTTATTCATAAATTTGGGTTTCCTCATGCTAATGCACCTTGTATGTAAGTGTTTGCTTTGAATGCATATGGTATTTGTTGATGTATCTTGAGGATTTTCTCTATAAGAGTGGCAATTTTGCATGTTATCTTGATATTTTTGAAATATTGAAACCATAAGTGGAAGGATGAGAGTGATTATTCCCTTCCTCTTTTTTTCATGTTTTTTTTTTTTATAAGTAAGAATTTATATATAAGGAGCCTTCAAAAATCCATAGTTACAAAGTGTGTAGTAATGTCGTACTGTAATAACTGAACTACCCTACGGGGAAACCAATTTAGCCAGTTGGTGTTGGGATCAAAATGACTACAAGTCTTACAAAAATTGAAAAACAGAGCGAAGAAAAGTAAACTAAAAGTCATAAGTAAAACTCTAATACTAGCCTTCATGAGGGCAAATAAGACCTATGTGTTGGTCATACACTTGGCTTGTAATCTGGCTAGCGAGATGGAGAGGTGGCATGGGCTGCAAGGTTCCAGGGCTCATCTTCGACAACTTCCCCTCTCCATTCCATTTGCTCATGCGTGTCAACGTCTGAGTTACCCCTTTCTTAGCCTCCCAATTCCCTGGGGAGATGTAATCCCAGTCCTACTATAACGTATGCCCCAGGTGTTTCTTATTCGGTGGGTGTGTATTCATCATCCATGGCCACGTGCATGGCCTGCCCAGAGTCACCACCTCCTGTGGGAAACCCCCTTTCACTTGAGTCTCTTGTATGAATGTGCTCTATTTCCCCTGATGCATTTTTTGTGAAGTGGAAGGCCCCTTGGAAGGTGGAGAGGATTTGAAGGAGCATAGAGGTCTTCCCGTCCGGTAGCTCTAGCCGAAACTAGAGGTCATCCAGGCCCTGTTCAAGCTCAAAGACCAGCCCTTGGAGAATGGACATGCTATCCTACAATTGCAAGTCTGGGACTGATTCTGAAAAGGAATGTGGCCAAGGTTGAGTTTCTTGTAGAATATTTGGTGCTTCCAAGAGTGGGCGAGTTGAGGTGGTATCTAGAGGAACTCGTGTATTGGCTAGTGAATTTGGTGGTACTGCAGAAGGCGCCCAAGATGAAGAGGCTCTTTCAAGGGTGGGTCTTGGGGGAAAATCCAGTGATCTATTAGAGAGTGTCAACCCCTCATGTCATGAAGTAGAAGGGGAGGAGGTGGTGAGTGGTTCTTGTTGAGACTGTGAGGAATGCGAGGAGTGTGAGGGGGACGAACCAGGGGAGGTTGCAGGCACCCAAGCGAGGACCAGTTGAGGAAAAAGTGGTTTCTAGGGTGAGCCTCTCCTTGGTTTGCCTCTCTGTATTGACATTCTGATAGCCCAGGGGGAGATGGTGAGCATAGGAAAAGACCCCGGATGGTCGACGAGGAGATGGAGAAAAATCTAGTTAGAGGAGAGCACAGCAAACGAGGGAGGCTGGAATGAGGCATGGATTCACAGTTGATAAATAATAAGGTGATGTCACATGCATAGAGTAATGGCACATTCAATGAGAAGAGACATGGAGGGGACAACTTGAGGAGGTCTGGCGCATAGGGCTTAATGGTGCCTAGGACGTCATATGGGGTAGTTAAATGCATGTGGGTGGCAGTGGTGCTTTCCACGCTTCAGTCACATGGAAATTGCCATGTTGGCCTCTTCGCATTGCCTCTGAGTGCCATGTGTCCCACACTATCACCCCAACCGGTTGAGTTGTTGAAGAATTTAATATTTTCCCTAAGGGTTAGGAGTGGTTATCCCCTTATGGTTTATCTTAGCTAAGGTTGTTTTTATGGGTTAGGAGAGGTTATCAACCTAGGTTCACGACCTAGTTCAATTCATATTATTTGATATATGCATTATAAAAAGTTGGACGTCACCTAGGGTTTATGATCCAGGGGTATCGGTGGCCACCTACCTTTTCCAACTTGTTGAAAACAATTTTCTAGCAATTTTGGTAATTTACTATTTTGAGCAATTTTTAACTTTCGAGGCCATTTTGAGGACCTAAATGAAGGTTTTTTCAGGATAGATATTCTCAGTCATAGAGAAATGCTATGATTGATCCCTCTTAATGAATATCATCAATGATACCTTTCCAATGAGCTTTCATGCGTCCCAAAAGAGATCGTATGTCAAAGTTACACCCTTGGGAAGTTGATACACCAAACTACCCAAAACAGGGTCCACAAAAATATTGGATTTCCATCCTCAGGGTTAGGGTTTTGGATTTATTTATGATAAAATTGCCTTTGGAGCCTCATTGTAAAATCATCTTCTTGTGAATGAGAATAGCCATCACATATCTTCTTAGAGATAAGCTGCCACCATTCTAGTGAGTCTTTCACATTGTATTTTTACAGTCTTTGTACATCTCTTTCATTAATAGAAATCATGCATTACTGTATCTTTGTGTTTATATCTCTGATATATTTTTGTTATATTGTTGGATATTTGATACATCTCTGTACTTTTATTTATTATCTCTTCTCTCATTTTGTGCCAAAAATAATCTAGATCAGTGGTCTCAGAGTAGGTTGCTCTTGATGATTTTTTTCAGTGCATGTCCCCAACGAGGTTTGAGTATAGAAAGTTGGGTATTGAGCTTGTCTCTATTTAACACAATCACTCTTTATGCCCAAGAAACCTTCCATGACATAAGAAAATAAAAACGATGGAGCAAATGATTCTATCAATATTTTTCTTAAGGAAGCTCTCACACGACAGAGGGACAAAATGATGGAGAATTTCTCCCACATCCTTCAACACCTACCAATAGCAACAGGCACATCTTCATAAAAAATACACTTCAAAAGAACCTCTCCTTTCAAGTTACAAGTTAATTTTGATATTCTCGTATTTGAAGGCCAGATAGATGCAAATTCCCTAGACAAATGGTTAAATATGTTAGAAGGTTATTTCTCGGTTCACCATTTTTCTGGCAGGGAAAAGATCACCTTTGCACTCCTTAAATATCTCCCCCAGGTCAAACATTGGAGGAAAACTTATTGGGAGAGAAGTGGCACAGAAGATTCTAGAATATACGGGGTCGATCCCACTTGGGATTGTTTTGTGGACGTAGTAAAGGAACATTATTACCCTGCTGGAAACTATGAGGAGAAGTATATAAGATGGACCACACTGCAGCAAGAGAGGGGCCAGGAAGTTCTGGATTTCACCACTACCTTCCATACCTTGCACACCAAGCTAGGTATCAAAGAATCCAAACAACATTTGGTTTTGAAATACCACAGGGTTCTACATAGATACATCCAAACTGAAATGGATTTTATGGAGATATCATCACTTGGTGTTTCTTATCAATATGTTGTTAAAATAGAGAAAATATTAAAGCATGAGAATAAACAGGAGTTCAGTTCTGAAAATCCTCAAAAACCAAAGTATGATAAAGAAGACCCTGACAAACAGTCTCTCGAAAACCATTCCGATCCATAAGAAAATAAGGGTCATGGAAAGATGAAGAAGGACACCAAAAAATGATGCGATTTCCACCAAATCCCCTGGTACAACACCGATGAATGTCACTCAAAACATTCATTGGTGGCTAAAATCAAAGAAAAGGAGTTGAACCATGATTCAAAATATGATTCTAAAAATACTGGTAAAAGATAGATCATCGACGCAGACCCCATTGTTATTGTCATGACCACAAGAATTCTACCAAAAGAACCAACAGATCCTGAAGAGGTCTAGGGCCTTTCTCATTCACAGATGTGGGTAAAGGGGACCCCACTGCATTTTATTGTTGATAGTGGAAGCCAGAAGAACCTCATCTCAAAAGAGGTCATCAAATAGTTGGTATTGTCGACAACACCACACCCGAAACCATACAACATTGGGTGGCTTCACCAGGGACGCGATCTTCCTATTAGCCAGTAGTGCTAATTATCATACGACATCCATCCATTCAAGGATGAGGTATTATGTGATGTTTCCCTACTATATGTATGTGATGTTCTCTTTGGCCAACCATATATGTGGAAGTGTGCTGCTATCTATGAGTCTCGATCCCGTAGTGTGATTGTTACTTTGGGGCATTATCTCTATAGGATACTAGAGGTGGTTTTGACTACTATCCCACCTAAATAGTGCTGCAAGGTAGTATCACATACTAAAAAATTTATCTTCTTCACAAGGATACTGCAACTACTACATCCTTGGCCCAAGTACCTTCTATCCAACATATACAAGTCAATAATAATGCAACAAATCACAAATATTTCTTCTACACACAAACATCTCATGTATCCAGACTGGTTAAAAAGTTCCAACCCTTCTAGCCATAGTTTCGTGACAACCTTCAAAAAGCTAAGCAATGTAACTTTTCCAACAAGGCAAGCAGCTCATTAAGATGCAGATTCAAAAAACTCTTTTCCCTCTCCCATGGGAACTCAATGCAATGGAGACCATTTCTTACTAAGGAGGGAGGATTGATCTAGGTGGATAGCAGTGACTGTCCACCTTTTCCAACAGGTTCAAAATAGTTTTCTAGCAATTTTGGTAATTTACTATTTTTAGCAGTTTTTAAATTTTGGGGCCATTTTGACGGCATAAATGAAGGTTTTTCAAGATCGATCTTCTAATTGATATTTTAAGGATTTTATTGAGCCCCTAAAATGAATCTCCTTGATGATACCTTTCCAATGAGATATTGTGCGCCCCAAACGGAGATCATGTGCCAAAGTTACGCCCCCGAGAAGTTGATACACCGAACTACCCAAAACACGGTCCACAAAACTATTGGCTTTTCATCTTTTGGGGTTATGGTTTTGGATTTTATTTATGACTAAAAGGACTTTGGAGCCTCATTTTAAAATCCTCTTTTTTCCAATGATAGTTGCCATCACATCTCTTCTCAGAGATAAGCTTCCACCATTCTAGTGAGTCTTTCACTTTGTATTTTTACAGTCTTAGTACATTTCATTCATTAATAGTAATCACGTATTACTATATCTCTGTGTTTATATCTCTGATATATTTCTGTTATATTGTTGGATATCTGATGCATCTCTATAATTTTCTTTATTATATCTCTGCTCTCATTTCACGCCAAAAATAGTCTAGATCGGTTTATGAGTGGATAAACCCTAGTAGTCTTCCTTTGAGGTTTGACTTGGTTGTTTAAGGGGATAGCTCTAAGTCTCAAACATACACCTTCTCTCTTGCATTTCCTCCCTTAATGCATTACCATGAATCCATTTACCCTAAATGACAATATTATTTTATGCTTGTGATGATATATACTCTCGATAACCCTCGAAACCCTCACTTAAATTATCTTTATGACACCATTGGCACGCTAATCATACCTCAAGGCTTTGAGTATTCATTGGATAACTTCTTGTTGTCATAAAGTGAATTCTACATCCATTAGGGATGTTATTTGTTGTTGCAAACCTACTTAATATTGTGGATAAATTTTCTCATAAATCTTGTTTAGCAATTGAATATTGTAGTACTTATAGAAGGATTGTTTTTTAGATATAATTTCTAATTTTGTGGTCTGATTTACATATTGTTGTTGTCAAATATCTACTACTATTACATATCAGTGGTTTATTGTTGCAATCTTACAACAACCATTGTTTTTTCTTGTTATCTAATGTAAAGGCGATTAATAATAAATATAAATTGGTAATTGTCTATTACATGCATTAGATGTTGATTAATTGGGTTGGTTGCCATTGATGTCAATCCTTCAAGCAAGTATGGTAGAAAATTATAGTAGCCCCAACAGTATGGTTACGGAACTTAATCTTATTTGATGTATAATGGTATAAAGTTTAGTATATTTGGAGGTAAGACTATTGTAGAAGGATAGTTGTTGTCAGACAAATAGGTTAGTGTTGAAACAAACTAATCTCCCTAACTTCAACAAGAACTTAGAACAAAATATAGCATAATACAAGCTTCTCCTTACATTTCATTGTAATGTAAACTGGTTCAATGAGGAACATATGACATACTTTTTAAACATCATTTGATCCTCTCTAGTATCGTCCTTTCTCCATATTTGGATTTGCGGGTTGTTGAACCTGTTTAAGAAGAACAAACCAACAAAGAGAGAGAAGAACAATATATATATTCCAATGAAACCTATGCATAAGATCAAGGAATTATACAATAAAAATGGAGACACTTTTATAGGGAAGAAATGTATCACTGCATTATATTGATGAAAGTGGAGAATACAACCTATTCCTTGATGTTTCAATGTCCCTTCCAATGGTCTTTTTCTTCAACACACACACCTTTGCTCCAATTCTTTTGATGAAGAGTATTCACAACCTGACTTGGAAAGCTAAAGAAAAGCTATCACAAGTACAATCTTCAACAAAATTCTTCATGCATAATCCAACCTAACTTTTCCCATGAGATATCCCTCTTTATATAGAGTGAAGAGGTATGGATGAAGATATTAGGATAATACCACTAAATCAGAGAATAAATTAAGATCCAAACCGATCAACGACCACCTCATCCTTCCGGAGATTCCATTCTAGAACCTTTGAGAATTTCACCTTTTTCCTTTGCTTCAACATTGTCTCATGCTAAACAAAAAGAAACCTGCGATGATGCCACAATCCACTGTGGTGCAACATGCGACGATTGGGGATCGTTGCACCCTTATCATTTGGCAAGGTGCGACGATCTTCTTTGGTAGGGTTTTTAAGAAAGGGGAGATGATTCTATTTGATAGGGAGAAATTCTTATTTCTTCATTAGCTTCAGGGAAGAGAGGAGTAAGAAATACACATATCATTGGTGGTCATGGGGGTGGCCAAAATAATGTTTAACATAATTCCCCCCAAAGTATTAAGTTGTAACATGTGACAACTGTAATACTTTGTAGAACGTGTGTGTCAAGAACAAGGAGCACATCGGTCAGAAACCTCCAATCAGTCAAGAATCTACATAATAAAATGTCATTTACTGAGGTAGGAATTCCCATACTCAAACTAAAATTGAATATAATCAGAAGTTCCAAGTGATTCATGGCCACTAATCATACACTGTGGATCCATGTCATCATGATTCAACATATCCATGAGAAATACATTGTGGATCTATGCTATAACGACTCAAATTTGGACATAGACACAAGAAATACATGGTGGATCTATGTATCAGTACAGACTTATGATTAGTCCATTGCAACCTGGATCTATATGACAATATATAGGGTATTCATTTCCATTGTCCTGAATTACAAATGTATCCATGTGATTACAGATTTCGAAGTTGAACATGGTAGAAACTAGTTGATTATTGCTCATTAATGGATATCGTTAATAAGTGTGATGGAAATCACCATTAACGTCAATGACCCCCAAGGTACTCTTGTACAATTCCATGAATGTGAAATAATGAGTTGAAGTCTAACACTCGATGGAATTTTCCAATCAGGGGCCAATGATGTGAACCCACTGTCAAAAATGAGGAAACTTGCCATTGAGTCATGCAGGTTCCAAGGTACTAAATGATTTTTAAGTTTATTTCTCAGATAATGAGTTTAATTCTATAAGAAAAGACACATCACATGAGGGCCTTAATGTATCCACCATAAATGGAATGAAATATGTAATAGATTTGAAGTGGATCAGAGTATAAAGTGATTCAAAATTGACTCAGGGAAGGCCAACATGGTACGCATTTTAGGACTCCAATTTGTCGACTCAATAGAAGACTTGTTTAGGTTGAACTTCTCTTGAACATATGAACGACACGATAATTTTCTTGACAGCATTAACTCAATGAGGACCCAACATACAAAATTTTGGATGATCAAATGAGAGAAAAATGGATTTCCCAACCCAGATACAATAATGAAGAGGGGTGTCATGTTCAAGAGTGACTTGGTGCCACTAACATAAATACATATATACATTTATTTCCCAATTTCCCCCCGCCATTTTTGGCAAGTACCTCTTTAATTAAATTACACAAGCTTTATTGATTAAGGTTAGTTGTCATTGATGTCAACCTTTGAAGAAAGCCCCATGGCACAAAGGTTTGGATAATGGACCCAAGAGTTTTTGATGTAAATATGACTCATTAATGTTTTTTCATGGTTGATAAGAAGTAAATATGGATGAACTCCAAAGTGGTCCCCTTATGGTGAAAACCCTCACGGGAAGATGCTTTGGGGAGTAAGATAACACATGCTTAATTGTGGATAATGAGATAAAGGATAAAGGAAACTATCCTAGATGGATAGTTCTTTTCATGCCATTTCTATTGGTATGTATAACATCACATAACTCCTCACGGTGAGAGAGTTATGACCATGTGAAGTTGGAGAACCCAGGTTTGAGTAATGGACCCAAGTTTGTTTGATGGATAACAGTATGTTTTTTTCTATATTTGAAGGTAATACTATTATATATGGATATTACATGTCATTTCATTTTTGGTGGTATGTGTAATGTCACATAACTCCTCACGGTTCGAGAATTATGGCCTTACGAAGTTGGAGAACTCTCATATGTCATCTTGAAGCCCCAAAAGGTCAAAGTAGTCAAAGTGGTTTAAGAGATTTTAAAAGGTAAATAATAAAATGAAGTGATGAGTGTATTATAATTCAAAGTGAATACAAAATAAATTATTTCATGTATTATAATTCAAAGTGAATACAAAATAAATTATTTCAATAATAAATTTAATGGAAAAATTAGAAGTGGGTTAACCCTAAAATAAGGAAAGTTGGCCAAGCGACCTAGAAGATGTTTTTAAGGAAGTTACTTGGAGAGTATAAATAAGAGGCAAGGCTCTCTCATTTTAATTACACTAGAGAATATTGAATATCTATAGGTTTCTGAGCTAACCAAGGATATCTAAGAAGAATTCCTAAGGGAAGGTGAAGAAAAGAAGGCTGAAATCCAAGGAAGAATAAATTCTTTTGATGGTTCTTTCTAAGGTATGTTATTTACAGGTCATCTCACCATTTTCGCTATAACTTTTTTTCTATAATGATTCAGACTGTGAAATTTATATGACATTGAGAAAACATACTCAGGTATTTGTGGTAAAAAATTCATCTTGTGGGTCGTTGTATTTTTGGAGTTACACTCCATGGAAAATAGGGCTTGTGGCTAGTCCTGAAACTAGTCAAAAACAAGTGTTTTGGGTAAAAACGTCACAACTTCTTCATAAAAGATCCAAATTCAGTGAGACAAAATGTGTTGGTTAGGGAAAAGTCTGTAATATTATGGGTAATTGTTTTAGATCAACTCAATGAAAATGTTGTGTGAGGCACGCTCTACAAGGTCACTCTCTAGAATAAGCCACAATTCAACAAGGTATGTCATTTTTGTTATAACTCATTTTCTGAGAGGTTCCAATTAGTGACACCTCACGAAATTTCATAAAACACACTGGAGAACATTTCGTATCAGTCTCATATCTTTATACATTACATGTTCAAAGTTATGATTGCTTCAGGTTAGGGTTGTTCACTAATCCAAAACTAGGCATGTGAGACTAAAGAAAAGTTTGATGAAAATGATAGTCTCTTGTTGTTAAAGTTAAAGAAGGTTTGCAGGAATGTGATCATATACACTAGGTCTATTACAGAGCTACAAATCAGATTTGGATGATGAAATTGATCAGGGCTTTTGGTTGAGGTACATGGTTGAGACAAATAGTTGATGAGTTGGCACATACATGAGGTGTATAGTTGATGATGTTGGTAGATATTGATGAGTCATAGTTGATGAGTAGTTGAAACATGATTGGTACATACTTGGTACATGGTTGGATGCACTTGTTTATTGTATAGGTTCATTACAGGTTGCTTAGTTCAGGTTGGTTTATGGTTCATGCATTTGTTTATGGTACAGGTTGATTATAGGTTAAGATACAGGTTGATGCATGGTTCAAATTTATTGGTACATGTTTACAATGGTATATCTCACAGTGATAGTATGACAGTGGTTCCATCATTCTACTTCTACTTCAGGGTGGCAGGACGGGGCAAGGACAGGTGGTTGTAGCCACCTTTCGATTGTAGTCGGAGAACATAGGGGGTTGTAGCCAGAGAATTGGGGAGTTGGAGCTTCCCTCAAGTTGTAGCCTAAGAAGCTAGGGGGTTGGAGCCTCTTTCTAGTTGCAGCTAGAAAACAAAGGAAGTTGGTGCTTCCAATGAATGTAATTCTTCAAGAGATATAAGAAAAAACATTATGTGGATTTCTCCCGATTTGGGTTTCCACGTAAAAAACTGGTGTATTGTGTATGTCTGTGATTGTTTATTTCTTATTTATCATTATGGGATAATAATTCTACATTCATATAACATTTGAAGAAAAATTATTATAAGTACACTATTACCGATTCACCCCCCCTCTCAGTGATCAAACAATTGGCATCAGAGCAAGTTCCTTCTGAAATCCATTTAACCATTGAAAGGTAGATCATGGAGAGTACCAAATCGTATAAAAATGGAATACCAAAGTTTGATGGACATAAGTATGTTTTTTGGAGCATAAGGATGAAGACATATATACAGGAACAGGGATTTCAATTTTGGAAATCAATTGTAGATGGATACACAACACCAACACTTCCACCAATAAATGACAAAGTAGTGAAACTCAGTGAGAATAATTCTAAAGCCAAAAATGCACTTCTGAATGGTCTCAGTGATATGATATTCACCAAAGTTGCAGATTGTAAATCTGCTAAAGAGATTTGGGACAAACTTTGAAATATTTATCAAGGAGATTCAAAAGTCAAAGCATCAAAGCTTCAAACTTACAGAGGTTAGTTCGAACAACTAAAAATGAAGGAAGATGAAGATATCACAACCTACTTCTTATGAGTCTATGAAATAGTGAATGCAATCATAGGGTTGGGAGAATAAATTGAAGAATCTGTAATTGTTCAAAAGGTACTAAAATCTCTTCCTATGAGATTCAACCCTTAGATATTAACACTAGAAGAAAGATCTGATCTAAACTTAATAAGCATGGATGAACTACATGGAATCTTCACAACATATGAGATGAGAACTGAATAGGAAAATCCAGATGTAAAAGAAGCAACCTTCAAAGCATCCAAAAGATCAAAGTAAAAGAAAAAGGAACAAGAAGATTATAGCAGCAACAATGATGTCTTGGAAGATGATGAAGAAGTGACCAACTTCATCAAAAGACTGAACAAGGGAACCAATGGTAGGTATAGAGGTAATCTTCCTTTAATTTTTTTTAATAGTGATGGTATTGGTCATTTTCCTAACAAATCTCCTCATAATAATAAGAGAAATGATGAAGGTTAATCAAAAGGAAGACAAACATATAAAGGTAATTGAACTACAAATAAAGTTTTCAAGAAAATATTTTTCACCAAATAAGACATCTCATCATCAAATGAAGATGAAGTCAATGATCGTGAAACATGGAGACTTCTATTCATGGCAGTAGAAGACTCTGATAAAGAAGACTCTGAATAAGAATATGAAGAATCATATGAAGAAGAAATTAAAGAGGAAGAAGTTGACTTCTAAGAATAATTAACGAGTTCCATAGAAGTTATCATAAGAGAAGAAGAAAAACAAGAAACTACAAGCAGAACTAGATAAGAAAAAAGAGACTCGAGAACTAGAACAAATGATCACAAAATTGAAGGCTCAAATAGAAGAAGATAAAAGAATTGAAGATGCACTCAAAGAACAACTAGAAGGAAAGGACAAGATCATTGGAAACTTGGAAGTAGAGATTGTCACACTAAGAAAGGATATTCAAAAGAAAAATATGAAGAATAGCTCAAACGTTATGGATGACATTATCAGTAGTAAAAATTCTCATCTTGACAAGTCTGGACTTGGATACAATTAGACAGAAAAGGGATCAAGCTCCAAAAAAAAGGAGCAAGAAACAAATCCAAAAATCTATGCAGAAACAATCAAAGGGGATAAAAAGATAAACAAGGAAGATTACAGGGACACTCCTCCACCGAGAAGATTCAGATTTCAAAATCAACAACAGATAGACAGGCCTCAAGAAAAAGAAAGATTCATAATATCAACTCCTTTTAGAAGATCTTCAACTACGAGGTATTAAACTATATTTTTTGGTTTATGTTATGCAAGTAATAATTTTGGAAATAAAGTTGTAAATTGTAGAGCTAACAACAAGAACAATAACTACTTTGAGAGCCATACACAAAAGGGTTATTCAAGAATACCTAGTGAAACACAGAGACAAAGTTACAAGAGTTTAGAATATTTGAGCACTGAAGTTTAATGTTACAAATGTAACAATTTTGGACACATGGCCAAAAATTGCAGAATGGCAACCCCTCCTAAAGAACCTCAATAGAGTCACAAACAAGAGCCTCAGAAAACAACACGGATAAGAGAGAAAGACTAATATGGCAATGAAGAATGCATAGTCGCTCTGCAAGCTAAACAGAAGAAACGTGGTTGGTATGTTGACAATGGATGANGCTCTACAAGCTAAACAGAAGAAACGTGGTTGGTATGTTGACAATGGATGATCAAAAAACATGGCAGGTGATAAAGACAAGTTTCTTACATTACGAAAGGAAAGAGATGGACCAGTCTCCTTTGGAAATGTGAGATCGGAAGAG
>CBVK0100043572.1:0-25008 GCA_900067695.1 Picea abies | reverse complement strand
AAGACACTCAAGAACTAGAACAAATGATCACAAATTTGAAGGTTCAAATAGAAGAAGATAAAATAATTGAAGAAGCACTCAAAGAACAACTAGAAGAAAAAGACAATATCATTGGAAATTTAGAAGCAGATATTGTCAAATTAATAAAGGATCTTCGAAAGAAAAATATGAAGAACAACTCAAAAGATTTGGATGACATTACCAGCAGTAAAAAATATCATCATGACAAGTCTGAACTTGGATACAATCAGACAGAAAAAGGATCAAGCTCCAAAAAAACAGTGAAAGAAACATATCCAAAAATATTTGCATAAATAATCAAGGGGGATAAGAAGATCTACAAGGAAGATTACAGGGACACTCCTCCATCGAGAAGATTCATATTTCAAAATAAACAACTGATAGATAGGCCTCAGGAAGAAGAATAATTCATAAGAGTACCTCCTTTCAGAAGATCTTCAAGTCCCAGGTATCAAACTATCTTTTTTGGTTTATGTTATGCATGTAATAATTTTGGACATAAAGATGTGAATTACAGAGCTAACAATAAGAATAAAAACAACTTTGAAAGTCATACACAAAGGGGTTATCCAAGAAATCCTAGTGTTTTGGCATGTTTACAGGCAAAGTGTGCTTGTCATTGATGGAAAGAACAACAATGACGATGACATGATTACAGGAAAGAACAACAACAATGATGGCATGATTATAGGCAAATTGTGAAATTACGACAAACAAGAAAGTAGCAATGATAGCATCAGGAATGACGAGACCATGAAAAATTGTTGTCTACAAGATCAGGAGGACAAGAACAGGGCATCGAGTTGGAGTTTCCAGATATCTAGAGGTTATCATGAAGGCCGCAAGGAGAATGCACAAGATTACTTAGAATCTAAGAGTTTGTAGAAGGAATCAAAGCTCAAAAGGAATAACGCAGAGTTGCACGCAGAGCGCAAGTGTGCACCAGGGCCAAGGTTAACTTCATTGCCAAAGCTCAGGAAAAATAGCATTTTCAAAAACACGGATGATTACCAAAGTCATTAGGACTTGTAGAAGGATCAAACATCGAGGCCTTTGACACTTAGAAATTCTTCTAAGTCAGGAGGAAGCATAAGCTCAGGAGGAGGAGAAATAGTGGTCGTTGGATCACCAACCTCGAATACCCGATGTCTGTTAGATCAGAGTCCAGTGACCAGAGGAAGCACAAAGGAGAAGTACAGATCTGATCTGTTGGATCTGAGCATCGACCACCAATAGTCATCGGATCAAGTATAACTGCAAAGAGGATAATGGCCGAGAGCCATCCTCCAACTCTGTGAAATGTGAATTTGTGATGATATTTGATCCATTGGATCCAGAGGACATGTGGTGAGAGATCATCATTTCATTGACTCACAAACTGGAAAATTCAAAGGTGAGAGTTGTACAAAATCACGATGTCCAAGTTCATGAGTTGATCTAGACCATTAGATCATGGGGAGTTTTGAGCCGTTGATCTGACGCTCAAAAATATCGGTAAGGAAGGAGGAAAATACCTGAGGAGTTGGGAGCTACAACAATCCTATCTGTTCATATGGGAAGGATAGATGGCATCTGATAGAGCAGTCTACAGACATCACAAAGTCTGAGTTCATGATATTGATCACAACCATTGGATCGAGGAATGTCGTGGGTCGTTGATTTGGAGCGAGTTTTGGAAAATATGAATTCGAAAGAAGGGAGGTGAGTAGTTCTCCTACTTCATGAAATACAAAGTCCCGATATGATTTGGGTCATTGGATCACCGACGATCGTGGGCCGTTGATCTGGAGTAGGTTTCAGAAAATTGAAAGTCGGGAGAAGGGAGGTGAGTAGTCCTCCAACTTCGCAAAATGTGAAGTCACGATAAGATATGGATTGTCGATCTGACACAGAGCGTTGAATCGGGAATCAAGAGTTGGAAGAGTCAGGGTTGGCTCATGTTCAAATACTCGACACATGAGGTCAATATTTGATCACAACCATCGATCAAAGGGAGAGTATGGATCGTTGATCTGGCACGAAGAAGAATGAAGTCCGAGTTCTCGAATAAGAGATCTAGACCATTGAAATATGAAAGATCGTGGACCGTCGATTAGGAAACCTCTGAAATGTGAAGTCATGAAATGATCTGGGTTGTTAGATCACAGATGATTACAGACCATTGATATAACACAATCATAGATTCAAAAGTTAGGGTTGTGATCATAGCCAATGGTCAAAATAGTGGAAGAGAAGGTAAGGAGATAGCGTTTCTAGGCTCCACTTCAGAGTTTCGCAAGTTGGGAAAATCGAGGTGACTCATAATTGATCACCCGAAATGTGAAATCATGAAACGAACGTTGGTTAGGCATATGGTTACCGTCGATGGTCATGTGAAAGGAAGGGTATTAGCCAAAAAATCTATCACCCACTGTGTATATTTCTTAAAAATGGAAAAGGCGCCAAAGGGATGAGTGCACAGAGGTTTTCTTAGTAACTGCCAAAACGGAGTGATTGCATCTGCCAGAGAATTCGAGGAGTTGTAGGGTGATCGCCAGAGGAGACAAAGAATCTCGAGGTAACTGCTAGTGGAATGAAGACTCATAATAGAGACAATTGACATATGGGAAAGTGTTGAAGTCTATAACTATAACAGAGAGGATAAGATCAACTATGACAAAGAATACGAAGGGTCGCACTGCCAGAAATAGGCAAAGAATCTCAGGAACGACCACTGATGACGAATAGTCTCAGAATAACGACCACTAATGAAGAATAGACTCAGGATAATCACCAAAGAGGACAAAGATTTTTATGTATGATATGGAAAAGGAATTTGCATGATAAATATATGCAGAATAGAGAAGAGATGGTTTCTTTTGTTGAGAGTTATTCATGCAGGTAGAAGCATGTCATGCAGAGGAGATGAAGCACACAGAACAAGGGTAGCACACAGAATGGAAATGTTGCACAGATAATAAAGCGTAGAATAAATATATAGAACATAAATTAATATCTGAGAGAGGAAGAGAAGGCCAAGGTGTGCATGCAAAGATAGAGAAGAAGAACAAAAAGTTCAAGAAGATGCGAGCAAGAAGACACTGTTGCAGGCAGAGCAGTGATGAGACTGGCAATCCATAGACAAACACTGTATCACTGTAATAATTTTATGTAACAAATATTTATAATTAGGGTGGTAGGGAGGTGCTAGGGAAAATTGTTTTCCTTAGAGTTTCAAGTGGGTTCTTGAACACAAGGAGTCGTAGCTTCCATCTGGTTGCATCCAGAAAAACTAGGGTGGTAGGGTGGTGCAAGGGAGAAGTATTGTTCTCTGTTATATAGTTTGGTGCTTGTGTGACTAGAAGTTGGTGCTTCCATCCATTTGGTGCTGGAACACTCAGGGATTTGGTGCTTCCTTCTAGTGGGTGCTAGAGAAACCAGAGAGTTGGTGCTCTCAACAAGTTTTTTCTTGTAAAATAGAGGTGGTAACCTCAAAAGGAGTTGGTGATCATAAGAATGATAATGTACAAAAAATAAAGACTACTTATCATATCAATAGGAAGAGGTTTTTCCCTTTATGGGTTTCCTCAGGAAATATCTATCTCTGCATATTTCATGTGTGTGATTGATGTTGAATATTCTATTTCTTACTTCCCTGCATTATTGTGATCGTCATTGAGTGTTTTGTAAAGAGTCTAAAATGGGAATAATTGTTTACGCACATTAACAACTGATTTACCCCCCCTCCCCACCCCCCCTCTCTATTGTCCAACAATTGGTATCAGAGTCGGTTCCTTTTATTTAAAGGTATATAAATAAGCTTAAACATGAAAATTCATGAAGGAACTTCAACCAATAAGCCCCCCCTGTTCAATGGAATAAACTTTGGCTTCTAGAAAGTTAGGATGAGAACATACATAATGGCTTTAGGTGTAGATGTCTAGGATGTGGTAGAGACTGGTTATGTAAAGCCAGTTGTACTAGCTAATAAGGATGACAAGCTAGAATTCAGCTTCAATGCTAAGGCTATGAATGTTATTCTGAGTGGGCTTGTAGAAGCAGAATTTGTAAAATTTATGCCCTTAGAATCTGCCAAAGCAATGTGGAACAAACTCATTAGCAATTATGAAGGTAATGAGAAGGTAAAGGATGCCAAGCTTCAAAACTACAGATTAGAGTTTGAACAACTAAAGATGAAATAGGATGAAATTGTTGGGAAGTAGTTTCTGAGAGTTGAAGAACTAGTAAATTCAATGATAGGACTTGTTGAAAAAATTGAGTGTCTCTTTAGTTCAGACAATTTTGAGATCTCTACCAAATAGGTTCAACCCAAAGGTCTCTGCTATAGAAGAACTTAATGATCTAAAATATCTGCCTATTGACCAACTCCTAGGAACACTGACTGCTTATGAAATGAGGATAGGTAAAGATAAACCCACCTCTAGAGAAGCATCTTTTAAAGAAGATGAGAATGAGGATTCTGAGCCTGATGAAATTGAAGAAAATTTTGTGAGAAGACTAAAGAAAGGATCAGGAAAGTACCAAGGAAATTTTCCCTTCAAATGTTTTAATTGTGGAAATATAGGTAAATTTTCATCTAAGTTTCCACATAAGAAGCAGGATCAAAATTCTGAAGGTGAAAAGAAGTACAAACCCAAGATATTTGGTAAAAATAAAATTTTATGTGTAAACAATGATGATTCTTCTGAAGACACAGATAGTGACTCCTCCTATGAATATAAGGTTAATGAATTTATGCTTATGGCCAAAGAGGACTATGATAATAAAAACATAGGAAGTGAGTTTTATGATGAAGAAGTTGTATTTGACTTGGAAGGAGAACTAATCAGTTCTCTAGAAGAAATTGATAGACTCAAATATAAAAAGAAAAAGAAAAAACAATTGCTGATACAGTTCGAGAAAGACAGTAAAAAACCTGAGGAAGACTTTCCCTAATAAAAGTGGAATTAGAAGAGGCAAAGAAAATAGAAGACATTCTGAAACAACAACTATCAGAGAAGAAGGCAAGATGTGAAGCCTTGGAAGAAGAGGTATTAAAAAACATTAAAGAGATGGAGAATTTTAAAACATTGTATCTCCAAAATCTTCCAAGCATTAAAGCCACAATAGAACTAAATGACATTCTGAGCGAACAAGGATCTTCTTTGTTGAAGACTGGTTTAGGTTATGAAAATGGTTCAAGTAGCAAACAACCAGAAAGCAAAGAGCCAGTAAAGATGATCAAGTTCCAAGTCAACAACCAATTAGACCATGTGAGTACTATGCCACCGAATGATAATCAAGACAAGATGATCCATGATAAAAAAACAAAGATATTAGAAGATGGAGCAACAAATTCCAAGAAGAAGGCCATCCTTCAAGTACCAAAATTTCTTCCATGGTTACTATTTTTACTGTTCTAATTTTGGTCATAATATTGCAAATTGTCAAATTAATTTTAGAGACATGCAACTAAGGAAATCAAGAAATAAGAAATCTTTGCAACATAGAACTAAACAGCCAAGGAGTAGACAAAGTTGCACCAATTCACTTTGACCTATTGAACAATGAGCTCGAATGTTATAACTATCATAACTTCGGCCACAAAGCTGCAAACTGCTATCTAAAGAATTACAAAGCAGATCCAAGGATAAAACCCTTAGCAAGAAATTCCAGCACATGGAAAAAGAAATATAGTGAAAAATGTGGTCTGGTACTTTCAGCTCAAAAACAAAAAGACCCCTGGTATATAGACAGTGGATGTTCCAAGCACATGACTGGAGACAAGGATAAGTTTTTGTCTATAAGTAAAGGGAAAAAAGGAAATGTAACCTTTGGAAATTATGAACCAAGTAAAATCAAGGGTAAAGGGATGGTGAGTTTGAGTAATGGTAAAGGAAAAGCCTAGGATGTTCTTCTTTTAGATAGGATGAAACATAACTTTATCAGTGTAAGTCAAATGTGTGACAAAGGATGTGAAGTGGTGTTCACTTCCAAAGATTGTAAGATAAAGTCTGTAAACTCAGGACAAGTGGTGGCTAAAGGCATAAGGACAAAAAATAATGTATATGTGTTGAAAGAAGATAAAGAAGAGTGTCATCTAAGAAAACATGATGAAACATGGTTATGGCATAGGAGACTTGGACATATAAACTTTGACCACTTAATCAAGATCAAAAATCATGAGGCAGTAAAATATCTTCCAAGAATATCAAAGCCACAAGACTCTGTGTGTAAACCCTACCAAGTAGGAAATATAACCAGGACACAGTTTAAATCCAAGAGATCTACTTCAACAGAGAAACCACTCCAATTAGTTCATATGGATTTGTGTGGACCATCAAGATGAGAAGGAACAAGGAAGGAAAACTACTTTATGTTGATCATTGATGATTACTCCAGACTCACTTGGGTTTCTTTTCTCAAAGAAAAATCTGAAGCATTTGAGAAATTTAAAACATTTAAGGCTTTAACTGAGAATCAAACATGAAAGATGATAAAGGCAGTAAGATCAAACAGAGGAGGAGAATTTATGTCAAGTGATTTCAAGGAATTATGTGATAAACATGGGATCAAGAGAGAATACACAATCCCAAGAACTCCACAAAAAAATGGAGTAGTTGAGAGGCTAAACCGAACAATTCAACAAATGGCCAGGTTAATGATGAATGAGAAGAACATTGGTCAAACCTATTGGGTAGAATCTATACACACAATAGTCCATGTTATTAACAAATCCCACCTCAGACCACAAAGTGACAAGACACCGTATGAACTGTGGTATGGAAGACCTGCTTCAATCAAACACTTCAAAGTCTTTGGGAGTAAGTGCTACATAAAGAACAATAATGAATACCTTGGAAAATATGATGACATGGCTGATGAAGGTATATTCTTAGGGTATGCTATAAATAGTAAATGATACATGTGCTATAATAAGAGGTTGCATAAATTGGTTGATTTTATTGACATAAAGTTGATGTAGAAATCCATGTACGAGATGTAAGCAATGTTGAATCAACAACAAAGGATATAGTTGAAATTGAAGATAAACAAGTCCAAGAATCAGAAAAAGAAGACTCTGAATCAGATGAAGATACAAATATTCAGGCAGACTCAAATAAACAGACAACATCAAATCCTTCCTCCAGAATTACTCAAAAGAATCATCCTACAAGTCAGATAATTGGTGAAAAATACAAAGGTGTACAAACTAGGAGAAGGGTAATCAAAGACACCGAGCAATCACATATAGCCCTCATATCCATGTTGGAACCCAAGAACTTTAATGAAGCTAGTAAATATGTAAATTGGTTAAAATCAATGAATGAGGAACTGGATCAGATTGAGAAGAACAATACTTGGGAGCTTGTTCCTAGACCTGCAGATAAGAATGTAATTGGCTCCTAATGGGTGTTTAAGAATAAAATGAACGAGTAAGGAAATATTCTAAGAAATAAGGCTAGATTGGTCTGCAAAGGGTATGCTCAAATAGAAGGACTGGATTTTGATTAAACATTTATGCCCGTAGCAAGATTAGAAGCTATTAGAATGTTTCTTGCCTATGCTTGTCATAAGAAGTTTAAAGTCTATCAAATGGATGTCAAGTCAACTTTTCTAAATGGAGATCTAAAAGAAGAAGTCTATATGGAACAACCAAAAGGTTTCCAACTGTTAGATAAACCTCTTAAGGAATAATTCTTAAGAGTAACTGGAAAATGGAGAATCTGTGTTGACTTCCGGGAACTTAATAAGGCCACTCTTAAGGATTATTTTCCTCTCCCATTCATTGACCAAGTATTGTATACCTTGTCAGGGAAGTAATAGTTTTCCTTCCTTGATGGATATAGTGGATATAATCAAATTCTAATAGCACCCGAGGATTAGGACAAGACTACTTTCACTTGTCCTTGGGGCACTTATGCTTATAGGGTCCTACCATTTGGTCTATGTAACGCTCCTGCGACATTCCATCAAGAAGTATTAGGGATATTTGATGATCTCATTAATGGCTATTTGGAAGTGTATATGGACGGTTTCATAGTATATGGTAATACTTTTCAAGAATCCCTAGAGAACCTGAGAAAAGTTCTCATTAGATGTCAAGAGATGAATTTATCCTTAAGTCATTATAAGTGTAAAATTTTATTGGCCAAAGGAGTAGTCTTAGGGAATCATGTTTCATCTTAAGGGATTAAAGTGGATCCTGCTAATATTGAGGTAATTGCCAAACTCCCACCTCCAAAGACTCTAAAGGATGTGAGAATATTTCTTGGACATGCCGGTTACTACCAACGATTCATCGAAAATTTTACGAAAATTGTCACACTAATGTTTGGATTGCTCACAAAAGATGTTGACTTTCTTTGGACTGACCATTGTCAAACTGCCTTTGAAACTTTAAAAGCTAAATTATCCTTGGCACCAGTTTTTAGAGAACCCAATTGGGCCCTTCCATTCCATATATCTATTGATGTCTTTGATACTGTAATAGGAGGAGTGTTAGGACAAAAAAATACTAAAAATCTTATGCCATTTACTTTGTAAGTAAGAAATTGACTCCTGCTGAGATGAACTATACAATCACCGAGAAAGAATTCTGAGTAGTTGTCCATGCCATCAACAAGTTTCACCATTATATTATAGGATGTGAGGTATTTTTGCATACATATCACTCTGCCATTAGATTTCTCATTAATAAACCTATTACCAATGGTCAAGTAACTAGGTGGCTCCTTTTATTACAAGATTTCAATATTACTGTCCTTGACCGACCATGAAAAGAGAACTTAGTAGCTTACTTTTTCTCTCGAATTAATCATGAAGGTGATAGTATTCCTATTGATGATAGTTTTCCAGATGAGCATCTCTTTTCCATCTCTGTAAACACTCCATGGTTTACATATATGGTAAATTATTTAGCCACTAGAAAATCACCAGATCATTTGTCACCTGATAAAAAACATCGAATTATAACACAAAGTGATAACTACTCATGGGTTGGCCATGAAATTTTCCATACTGGACCAGATTTGATCATTCGTAGATGTGTTTGGGAAGACGAGACAACATAAATCCTGCAAAATTGCCATGATGGACCATGTGGTGGTCATTTTTCTGATAAACATACAACATACAAGGTTTTACATTCATGATACTATTGGCCTAACATTTTAAAGATACTGCCAAATATGTAAGATGTTGTGATAGTTGTCAGAGGATAAGAAAACCCACATCAGTTGATAAAATGCCTTTACATACCCAGGTTATGATCAAACCTTTTGAGAAATGGGCCCTTGATTTCGTAGGACCAATTTCCCCCATGTCTCATAAAAAGAACTATATTCTTGTTTGCAAAGATGATTTCACTGAGTGGGTAGAGTCAAAATCCTTATTTAGGGCTACTGAAAAATATGTTGTTGAGTTTACTAATGAATATATTTTTTCCCTCTTTGGTGTTCCTCGTGAGATTTTCACAGACCAGGGTACACAATTTAATTCTAAGCTGATGAAGGAATTAACAGAAAAATATGGGATAAAACATCGTAAGTCCTCTCCATACCACCCACAATTTAATGGCCAAGTGGAATCAACAAACAAAGTATTGGAAACTATCTTGACTAAAACTGTCCAACTACACCATAGAGATTGGGCTGATAGACTTCCATAGTCTTTGTGGGCATATCGCACCACATGGAGAAACACCACTGGACATACCCCATATGAATTGGTTTATGGAAAACAAGTACTCTTACCTATTGAATTCCAGGTAAGAACTTGTTGTATTGCTGCACAAATGGGATTAGATATAGATGAATCACAGAAACAACGAGTCTTACAACTGAATGAAATGGATGAAATTAGACATGATGCTATCCAAAGAACGATCTTAGTTCAAAACCAACGAAGCAAGTGGCATGATAAGTTCATTAAAAAGAAGCAATTTTAGCCTAAAGATTGGGCTCTGTTGTTTGATTCAAGGTTTAAAAGTTTTAAAGGTAAAATCACCACTCGATGGTTAGGTCCTTATGAAGTGGTTACCATGTTTGATAATGGGGTTGAGAAAATAAAAACAATTGACGATGAACATGTCTCTTTTGTAGTGAATGGGCATAGAATTAAACTTTACCATAAACTAGTTTCTAAAGAAGACTTTATGCAAGTCATGTAAGCCGACGAGGCACTGGCATTGATGGATGGGGAAGTTTCTTCTCCTTCTCCTTGTTCTTGAAATGTTTTGATTTTCTATCGTAGATATGTAAATATTTTTGGTGTGGTTTTTGACAAGCAGTTTTATAAATTTTGTAGGTATTCATTTACAAATGGAAAATGTCAAGGAAACGATAAAAAGGGGATTATTTTACTTTAAAAGATGTTATTATAATTAAATTTCATCATCTTATTGAGCATCATTTGAGTAATGATTAATTTTATCATGATTAAAAACTGCTTGTTTTAGTTAGTCATTTTTAGTTCTTTGACCATAATTCTATCTTCTTTTCAAACTAGACTTTCAGGGAGTCCATTATAACAGTTGATTATAGCCCTCAACCACCGGAAAATATATTGAAAAAAAGTGACATTGATCTCATCAAACCTAGAGGCTACTAGTACAATCCATCCAAATATCTAAGTGGGTGAGTAGAGTATTTTTATAAAAGAGTAGAAAGAAGGTATACCTGACGGTTAAGCCATGGAAACATCAATTTAATTCAATGGAAGAAGATGAGTAGGGAATACATATATCTTTTTGTTATTTTCCATTGGTTCCATCCACTACACATTAAAATTCTCAATTGTGTCATCCCTTAGGATTGGTTACACTCACTTAAGTATCCCTTACATCAAGACAATCTATAAAGGTAATATATATATAAAATAAAAATCATCCTCCAACCCATATACCATCCCAATCCATAAAAAGGTTTTCAGAGCTACCTCCCCAGCTTCTTGCAAAAAGAAACATTCATATACAAATCTTAAAGGTGAGGGTAAGGACTAGTCTCTACTATCAAAAGGGTGTAAGAGGCTAACCTGCCAGGATACTGAACATGTCTGCTGGCATCGGGTACCGGCCTATGGTATGACTAGGTAAAATTGTTGGAGTATTGGACATGCTTGTTGGCAATGGGGCATTCTACCTGGCAAGGATGATGAATTAAAAATAATAAATAATATGTCTTTGATTTTAAAACTTGTCTTCATGTATGGAACTACTTGTGGGTATGACTAAAAGGGGGTATGCATGGTTAAGTAAAAATAAATGAACTCCATTCACTTTCCATTGGGGGCTAACTTGAAGATTATCTTAAGACCCTCTTATCTAATTCTTCCTAACTATATGTAAGATGTTTTGTCTTATAGGTGGGGCCTTGCTCTTAACTATTTTTCTAGGATAGCATGTGAAATTTACCTATACACTTGGAAGCCATAAATATTAGGATATTGGAAGGATTGATTGGTTTCCTATATGTTTGATTGAGAAGTGTTACAATGCTTAGATGTGTAGGAAGGGATAAACATTGATCATTCGCTTAGAAAGTCTATGTGAAAAGGCCATATAATTTATTTCATAAAGAAAAAACATTATGAAACTGCTTTCTACACAATATTACATGATGTCATGTCATTGATTGTTAATAATTGCACATTAGCTAATTAACTATATATTATTAGAATAATCTTATGATGACAAGATTGTTTCTTCCATCATAGTTTCAGTTTCTAATGAAAAGGAGGACTGGTTAAGGCATTTTATTCTTTGTTGCAGTTACATGACAAAGGAAACCAAGATGAATACTTCATTCCATCCTCTCATCCACCTTGGAAGACATGAACCTTACAATCCAATGACTTTGGAAATTACAAGCTTATTGTTGACTGCTATGTCATTTTCAAACCAGATGGAGTGTCGATGGAGTGTTGGACGAGGTACTATAACAAATACTGTAACTTGTAAGGGTGATTTACATCACTTCAGGTAAATATCGACTAGATCCAACATAATTTAACATATAAATTGGGATCCAACACGGTTTAACATATACATTGGGATCATATGGTTTAAATATAATCTAACACATACAAATTACTTATGCATGATAAAAAAAATTGATCATAATTTCCAAGTCTTTGACTTGGACATTGATCTAATCATTTCAAGCATCACCATAACAATTTTAAAGGTGATATGCATAATCATTAATGATGGTGCTCTTTTTCTCTCATTAATCCCAAGTAACCCATGATTTCAAAACACTTGCTCGCATGTCCGATTTAGAGAAACATAATACTTTGCATCCCCTATGTTTTTACTCTGCATTTTCTCTAGTTTTCCTTGCCACCACGCTGATCCTCCATGAACCCTCCTCATATGGTGAATTGTTAGCTATCCCTGAGTTCACAACCTGTAGAGAGATCTTTCTCTGCACGGGATGAGGGAAATTCCTTGCTAGTCTGCAAGGGCACGACAATGATGTTTCCCTCCAGTTTTCCCTTGAGTTTGATGGAAATATTTCTCGAATTGTGTCACTAGTTTTTCTAGTCTCTAAAGAGTCTATTGTTGTTTCCACCAAACTCCCATGATTTGGAGACAGATGGTTGAAGCATAACCAACTTCCACGATAGATTTATAACCGGGTTTTTAACCCAAAATATCAAAACATTTCCGGGGTAAAGGTTATTCAAAGGAATGGATTAAAGATGAATTTCTTAACCCTCTTATCGTCATCACTAGATTAATAACTTGTGAGGGTAAGTATTGCACCTTCAAATCCTGCCATTTTCGCCTCTTGGCTCACTTTCAGTTTGGTAAACGTTTGAATTTTCTATTTTACTTTTCAAAGAGTCTTGAGAAAATGTCCTCCTAGGTTCACAAGAATGTGAACAACCCTACCATATCCTATTTCATCATGGCCTTATTAAACTACTGGTTATCTCAGAATTAAGAAAACAAGACAGAACCTGGGATTATTTCCTTTACCAGTTTTTGAACCCCTATTTGATAGTTAAAACATCCAAGAAGTCAATTGATTCTGGGACTAATAATCAATCTAACCCTCATTCTCCTAGGACTCCAAACCCTCCAATTAATCATATTCCCTCATCTGCTAAGAAAGCCAAGAAGCCTATTTCTGATCCTCATTTATCTACATCTCCTATTGACTCTAAACATAAGAAGTTGCATGACTCTTTTCACCTTGATTTTCCTCCAATTCCTACAAAGAGGCGAGGTGATAACATGTTCAAAGGACAACTATCTCATAGGAGCACTCAAAGTATGATTGGAAAGTTCAATAAAAAGCCTCCAATTACCTCAGACCCTATTCAATTATCCTATGATCATGAGATCCCTCATAATAAGCTTAAAGAAGACTCTATAGGAGGTTCTAATCCTCCCAAAGAAACTAAATCTAAATCTCCCATTCTTAGTCTTCCACAAAATGCCACTATCACACCTTCTCCTCAAATTCATAAACCTTCTACGAAATGTGACATGCCTTCCACATCCACTGATAAGCCTAAGCCTTCTCTTATTGAAAAGTCTGATTAGTCCCCAACTGCTGAACAATTGCAACAAGAAAATGCTCAGTTGACCCAATGTCTTGGAGAGTATGAAACATTGGATCATCATTTACACCATGATAACCATGTCCTACAAGCCAAGGTGAATGATCTATAATGTTTTGTTGATGATATGACTACTACTAATCACAATTTAAGAATGAAGTTGAAGCATTCGAGGAGGCCTAAGAAGAAGTCTCCAGGACATGAGGAAGAAGCCCCTAAATCTTAATCCATATCCTATCTCAAGATCATGTGACTACTCATGAGTATAGTTATGTTTTAACAATCCATTTTTCTTTGCAGAGGGACCTGCAAAACCTCAGGCGTGGGAGAAATGTTGACTCCATGTTTTGCCTAATTTTTTCCTTCTATAAGTCTCTTTTTGAACATAATGATTACACATTTTAATCTTATTATCAAATTATTATCATAAAATCGATATGGGATGTGAATTAGGAAAAATGAGTGATCCGGACGTTCATCCAGACCTTCATTCAGACCTTCATCTAGTCCTAATTACGGAACTTGGAGCGCAACATATTTGGTTGTTAGCATACCTGTGGGTATTTTCAGGAAAAACCAGAACATGGGTTTCTTACCCATTATTGTCCTCCTGCTATGGTTTCCACTGTATTTCGATTTAGATAGTTGAAACTAGATCCTATATTCGAGAAAAGATTTTAAGAACTCATAGTCTATTAATAGCATAGCTAAACGATTTTCTTGTTTTGAAAGAGAGTCGACCCTTTCAATGGTCAACCTCTCAGACTCTATATATACTTGAGCTCGTTAGCATGATGGGATTGACCAAGAGAAACAATTTAAGAATTATGTGTAAAGTTTAGCTCTGTTCTTCATTTCAATGCAAGTTTATGAATTAAGTTGAGTTTGTGATCAATTAGTGAGTTGGAGTACCACAATTGCTCGGGGGGGCACCGATAGTATGTTTGTCTTATTTCCTTGTTTGTTCATATTTCTAACCTATATTTTGTAGGAATTGTTCTAATTTCCTTCTTACAATCATTTCCTATTAATTCCTCTGTATATCTTATTTCCTTATAATTATTCTAATCCCTCTTTGTTGTTATAATCTCTCTTCTGCATAATTCCTTTGTACATCTCTGTTAGGGTCCTAACCCGCACACCTGCACATAGGTAGATCAATATATTCGGATGTAATAAAGGTCAATATTGATAAGGGATTTTGATACAGGAGCATCTTGTTGGCAGCCAATTCAATTTTTTTCATTGTCCTATAAGCTGCCTACACCTATGTCTTGCGAACTTCAAGTTTTTGTCGCGTTTTTCAAATAGACGAAACTTTCATTTCTTGAGACTTTTGCAAATTGGTCTCCATTTAGTTTTCATGACTGTAAGCGTGAAAAATACTCTATCGTTATTTGAACTGTCATGATCTTCTCATTGATATTCTGAATGGCACTTACCTTTGATTTATCATCAAGTGGTTGTAAAGATTTTTGAACTATGCCTATTCGCCTATTATTACTTTGATTGCGCAACTGGATTTTATTAAATTGGTAAGGCATTGAGCATGAACATTTATATGTTTTTGAAACTTGCTTAGTCATTGAATTACATAGGGGTCATGGTTTATTTTTGTTTTCATATATATGATGTGATCCTTATTGTTATAACTCTTGGCTTGCAAATTTTATAAAATCGATTGTCACAATGTTTTAAAAACCTTTGATTAAACATTTATGCAATGGCGAGTTGATTAAACATTTGGGCTTTGATTTTACGTTGAATGACAATGGTTTGAAATATTACAATGGTGCATTGATATATCATCCACCGTTTGATTCTTTGGTTGGCCGAATGATAAGGTTTTAAAACTATGCTATGATTGATTCAACAGTGGGTTAATTCGCCGGTTGTACTTTGCAATTACTATTATGCATGGCAGTAAGTGATTCCACCACCCTCGCATGTGCACATTAATGCTCCCCCTTTGATCGTTCATAGTGGTTAAACCAAATGACTATGATCCTGTGTGCTGGTGTTTGTAACCCAAACCCTTACGATGTGCTTGCGCCATGGATCCTGTTGTCCCGGCTGAACCTAATGGTAGCCAGGCTCTGTTGATGTTCGACAGTGCGCACAGTGACCTTGAGGAATTTGGATGGCTCTCATTCATTCAAAAGTTTGATGGTTTTAACCCCTGCGTTGCTCGGCAATTCGCTTTAACTTTTGATGGCTGTCGAGCCAAGGTTGGGGATGTTCAATTGGAAATTAACGAGCAATTTCTCAGTTTAGCTACCGGTCTGCCTGCCACTGGACAAAGATGGTCCAAAAATTGCAAAGTGGAAGAGGTCCCATGGACACTGTTCTTCCAGTTACGTAAGGTTAGCTCCTATGACAAAGGTTTGCCCGTGAATATGCTCAAGCAACGCTGGCACGATTTGCTAATGATAGTCAAACAATTTATCACCTGCGAGGGTCAGTATGGTTTTGTTTTCTTACACCACCTTCGTTTACTTATGGTTTTCATGGGCTATGAGCTTAATATGCCTTATTACTTGCATAGGAGCTTGTTTAAAATGTCTAAGAGATACAAAAGGAACCAGGCTGATAGCAGCCTTTTTCACTTTGGGTTGATTAAAATGATTGTTGTCTGTCATTTGGGGTTACACAGAGACTGTTGGAATGATTTCCTGGTTTGCAATGATTTTGAGGATTCAAATCCTCCACAGGTTGACAAACCTGTGGTTACTGAAGGCAAGTCTGTACCCCCGATACCCTACAGTATTCTATTACCTAAACCCTTACCCGACTCATCTGTCGACCTACCCCACTCTGTGACCAAGGATGCTGAAACTGTTAAACGCGTGGCTAAAAGGCCTAAAGCCAAACCTACTGCGAATTCCAAAGGCAAAAAGAACGCCCGACTAATCTCTCGCATGGCAAGAAACAAACTGAAACCTCCTGTAAACCCTGACCCTATCATGGTGAGTGAAGACTCTAACTCAGAAGTAGAATGTTACTTGGCAAGTGAATATCCCTATTCGGAAGGTCTGTGTGCCAAACCCTCATACGACTTTGTGAAAAACCTACCACGTTACTTTCAAAATGACCCTAATTTCCCAGGCATTAAGATGCCTTGTGAAACCCCCGATGATTCGTCAAAACCCTCTCCTGCTCTACCTCAACCTACAGCGCCACCCTGTGATCAATGCGACTCTTGGTTAGAAAGGTATTATATTGATGTGCCAATGCTACAGTCCAAAATTCATTCTCTGGAGGATCAAGTTGCAAGGCTTACCAGTCAAAAGGCTAAATTGCTAGCCACCGATAAGAAATAGAGAACAACGGGTTCTATTTTGTTTAAGAATGTGGAGTCAGCTACAACGGTTGTGAATTCAAAATTGGCATAGCTCGAGCAGCCTCACTGGTATGTCTATCACTTGTTTATATGATAAACTCATAGCTATGTTTACAGCGAGATTTTCTCTGTCATACTATATGCATTATGTACATAGTTTTGTTTTGATAAATCGAATTACATTTTCCCAGTTTAGCTTTGAGAGGATTTTCTCTGATTCGATTGATTGTGGTATGGATTTGATTGGTTTGGTTTGGCTTAAAATTAAATGATCTGTTGATTGATCGAAGTTATTATAGACACAAGTTGTTTCTCATATTTCGATTTTAAACACAATCGCATTTCGTTTTGATTTGGTTATAATATATATTCTATGATTGGTAATAGTTATGATATAGTCAACTGTTATGGTTTTATGTTCATATGGTTTTCGAACAGCTAGAATACAGTTTGGATTTGTTTAAAATGATTCTATACAAATTCACCCAAATTGTGAATGGATTCAATTCGTAACGGTTATGTGAAACCCATCCGGTTAATTCGTTTTGGTCTGTTGTTAGATCGAACCTGTTATCGTTTGGATTTGTAATGGCAATGAATATTCAGTTACGAGTTGATTTGTAAAACGAAAGTGACTATATCCAGGTTCACGATTTGTTTCCATATTTAACACAGTCACGATTTGTTTTGATTGTTGCCCAGTTTACGATTATCACCTCTGTCGATTTGTTGATAGTTGTGATTACTATTTTTTATCCTGTCTATTGACTGTGTAACGCTCAGCGATTGAAATCTATGGCGAAATTTGGTTGATGTTGTTGTGAATGTTTTATTTGACCATAATCGTAATAGTCTTTCAATCTTTGTATTTGATTAAAACAACATGGATCTTATGCTACATTGTTGTTTCCATAGCAATTGGATTATGATTGTGTTGGATTAGATCGTATCTCATATGATATGATTCACTATTAATTTCATTTGATATGAAACAGTCTTGTTACGATTTGACCCTGTTTTATGGTAAAAGAAAGACAGAGTATTCTTACCTCTGTTTCGATTGAATCACTTTTGATTTTGTTTAAATCATATGAATCATTAGTGATTTGTTTTTGATGTTTATTAAAAGAAAATTGGATTTGACTCTTTTAAGAAGATTTGATTTGATTGTTATTCTGATCCTGTATGCTATTTTAGACTAGCTACAGAATCAGAAGATTCTATAGCTAAGTCTGTAGGATCAATTTTTTATTGTTTTATTAATAAAAATGTCTTTCTAACTAGTTATTTTTGGTCTATTGCAGATCAATTCGAAATGGCAGTGGCTTTGATGAGCAGTTAGGGGATATTTCAAAGATTTCACTTGCATTTTGATTTCCTAGTTTAGTTGATTTTGGGATATTTCCCAGATTATGTAAAACAGTTTGATATTATCCACAGGGAGGTTTTTACCCTGTGGAGAGACTTATAAATACTTATCATTTTTGTAATAATGATCATCCTCATTCATGGGAGAACAAGGATATGGAGCTTTAATATAGACTAAAGCATAATTTGGTGTTTTGTCATAGCTTTAGCTTCTCATTATATCAATATTTTGTTTCATGTTGTGTATATCAATTTGTGTCTGGTTAATGACTACTTTAGCTATCTTAATCATGTGCAAATGATATAACTTTAATCATTGTAATTCATATATGGTTTCTTTCAAGTGTATAAAAGACATAACAATTGTCTAATTCAGTTTGTGAAAGACAGGTTTATCTTCTTCATGAATTGAATTATTAAATATAAGTTTTTGCATAACAGGTTTCCCTAATTGCAGAGATTTATAAATCTTATAGTTGTTATGATTTTTTATGTCTTGTTTGTCCTGTAAATAACTCAAAGAGTAGCACAACCTATCGTTTACGAGAAGCTTATGGAATAACCAGTGCGAGTTTCCTTCCTCCGACCAGCTTTGAAGTCATCATACACAGGGCAGACTTGGAGCATTCCCAGGTCAGTTTTTCATTTGTTTGTTTAGATATATGTGTTTAGTATATTAGATTGTTTAATTTCAGTAAATATATTAGATCGTTTAATTTCAGTAGTTTTATTTCTTATTCATAAAATCAAAAAATCAAAAATATCTTTGGCTGTCTTAGGATAGAAAGCAAACGATTTTTGCAGGTTTTAATTAAATCTGTAGGTTGTTTATAGTGTACATTTGTGAATAAGTAATATTGCAGCTGGTAATTAGATAGTTGATTTGAGTTATTATAATAGTAATTAGTAGTGTGTATATAGAATAGTTAGAATAGTTTATATTTAGTTTTAGCTTAATTTATATAGTAGTTTGTTTTAATTAGATTAGTGTATTAGTTTATTAGTTAGTTTATTTAGTTTTATTTGTTTTAGTTAGTTTTATTAGTTTTAGTTCGTTTTATTTGTTTTAGATAGATTAGTTAGTTTAGATTAGTTTTCTCTTTGGTTTTCATAGGACCTTAGAGTAGCCAATGGAGCCATTAAACCCGTCAAGGTGGTTCATTCCAAACGGCTTGCATTATTTAGACAACCCCGGACCGGTTCCACTCTCTCAATTGACGGACGAACAATTTCGCCCGTCAACACATCTCTCACAGCAAGCAAGCCAGTGCGGAATGCAAGTGAACAGCTAGACAAAACCAACACAAGTTTTGAAATTGTCTTGAAGATAATGCGCCAACCTTAAATGTGATATTAAAGAGAGGCATACTTTTATATTGTTATCAGACCTTGAGCATCCCACTCTCGTCTGATGTAGATGGAGGCATTTATGTTGAGATGAAATAGGTAGATAGAATTTAATATTAGATTAGACAGTTTAGAAAGAAAGAGGGAAACGGGATATAGACACCCTCATTGTGCATTGTAACATAATCCTGAGCATTGAGAAGAGAAGCAGAGAGTTGTGGAAGAACACCCATGTACAGAGTTTGAATTAATATAAGAGGTTGATTCAAATCCATGGTTTTGTGTTTGTTCTCTGTGTATGTATGCTGAATGTTATGCTCATAAGTATTTACTTCCTGTTATGCATTTGTTTTACATGCTATGTATGAGTGATTTCTTGCTGAATGTTTGAAACCTGAGAAAGGAAGTAGGAGAAATGAGTTTCAATTGTTTCTCTATCTGAGCAAGGATTCCTGGAAAGAGTGCAATTGAAGTCGTCCACAAGGAGTGTGTTGACAGAAGGCTCAGATAGTTTAACTCTTGTTCTCGTTCACCCATAAGTGAAATTGGGTTATAGGAGTCGTGCAAGGAGTGCGCAGGCTAAGGAAAGTCTTAGTTGTGAATCTAAGTGAAACATTGGAGGACTGCTACTGCAGGTGTGCGCAGAGTCAAAGAGTTCTCAGATCTTTGAAGACATCTAGAGGTTGTCGCAAGGAATGTGTGCAAAACAAAATCTTCTCTAAGACTCATAGTCGTGAGAAAGCTCAGGAGGGATAAGTCCTTTGAAGCTATTGAAGGTAGCACAAAGAGTTGGAGCATATCGAGTGACTCAAGGCGATGGAGGTTTGGGTCACAATTGATTAAGTCCAGGAAGGAGTCCTTGGTTCATTTCGTGAACGTATCGAGGAGAAGAAGACAGATGGTCAGGATCTTGGGGAGAGGATTTGCAAAACCCCACCAGCCGTCAGATCTGCCAGAGAAGCGAGGAGGATATGGTTACATCTGGAGCCCAAGCTCTAAGGATCGTGAGTCGTTGGATCAACCAATAGATTCTGGACCGTTGAAGATTTCACGTCCCGAAGGAGTAGAAGAGTGCACAAGAAGAGGAAATCGTGAGCCGTCGTATCTCACACAGATATCCGTCAGCCGTTGGATCTGACCGAAGGGACGCGAAGTTTAAGTCTTTGTGAACAGAGAAGCAAAAGTCCCGAAAGGCATCAGGATATCAACACTCGGGATATCAGGGATATTGAAGACGTGAGGAGAGTCATTCGACACCCGAAACCCCGAATTTGCGAGGTTTTGATCTAATCCATTCGTTTGGGAGTGGACGCGTGTCACGGGATTTCCCATATCGGGGACTCGGACATCGGAGAATAGAAGGGGAAATCCTTCAACTTCGCAAGTGGCGAAGTGGCGAGAAGACCAGGAGCCATCCATCTGAGGAGGACAAGTGGTAGAGATCGAAAGATCTTGCGAACTCGGAAGTTCGCAGGGTGAGAGCCCAAACATTGGGTGCTCCAAGTCGCGAAGACGCGAGGAGAGAGAAGAAGAATAGTCGTTGGATATAGGTCGTAGGAGGACTGTTGGATCGGGAACCCCATCGCCTATCGCACATTCGGGGTTCGGAGGTTGAGAGGGATCACTTTCGACATCAGAAGTCGCGAAGTGCCAAGAGCGGAGGCTCGCATAGACACGTGGCAGATCCATAAGGTGAGGCCCGCGTGGTTAACAGGTGGACAGGTGTTGCCTGGAGAAAGGAGTCAACACTCTGTTGAATTCTCGCATCTCGGGGATTCACGAGATAAGAGTGTGAAGGCTTGATGCTTCAACCTGCGAGGTTGAGAAAAGCAAAAAGCGTCAAGGGAGGAGTCAACCCGGCGTTGACCTATCGTGTCTCGGGAGATCATAACAGGAGGGCACGAGAGTTTGACTCACAAACTCACGAAGGTGCGAATTGCGAGAGGCGTTGATATTTAAGCCCTAGCCTATGGTTACATGTGGGGAGGGCGCTAACAAGGAAAGGAGCCATAATCGTATTGTCGGTTCGAGTATCGCAAGATTGGAAAGGAAGAGTCGGAAGCTTCGACTCACGAATTCACGAGATCGCGAGATTGAGGTCCGATCTCTCGATTGTAAAGAGGAGATCCCGTGGAGAGTTTGTTGTGGGTATGGATTTCCCGATAGGGAAATAGAAGAGCCTTAGTGTTCTTCAGGCCAGTAGAGAAGAGAAGATCCTATGAGCGGACGTGCTTGCGAGCGCGCCTGCATTAAGTGGTATCAGAGCTTAGAAAAGCTTCTTTGCTTTTTGTAGCAGGGAAAAGGAAGATTCACCATGCCACCGAGAAGAAGAGATAGACAATCACCTGATCCAGAAGAGGAAAGGGAGATGTCCAGAGGAAGGGGTAGAGAAGTGCAGAATCCAGAAGTAGAAAGAGATCTGCATAACTTACGCGCTAGAATTGTGGACATGGAGATAAGACAAAGGCGCACAGCTGATGTAGGAGATATCAGTGAGTCCAAAAATCAAGATGATGTTGGACATGGAGAAGAAGAAGTCACAGCAGAAGATGCAACAAATGAGTGCTTACTTAAAGCTGTTGCAAGAATGGGTGCAAAGGTGAAGATGGACATTCTAGTTTATGAGGGAAATCTGGATGTAGAAGAGCTTCTAGACTGGATTAAAGCTCTAGACACATATTTTGACTATGAAGATATCAAAGAGGACAAGAAAGTTAGGCATGCAATCACGAGATTAAAAGGACATACAACCTTGTGGTGGGATGAACTACAAGCTGATAGGCGTTGCCAAGGCAAGCAAAAAATTAAGAGTTGGGACAGGATTATTGCAAAGATGAAGGAAAAATTCATCCCCAGGGATTACCAAATTTATCTGTTCAGGAGGATGCAGAACCTGAGACAGAAGCTGATGTCAGTAAAGGAATATACTGAAGATTTTTACAGGTTGAATATCAGGGTAGGTCATCGTGAAAGCAATGACGAAAAAGTGCCTAGGTATATGAATGGCCTGAGATATGAGATTCAGGATGAAATGAGTATGGTGACCATCTGAACGGTAGAAGATGCTTATCAGATGGCTCTGAAAGCTGAAGAGAAGCTGAGGCAGAAGTCAGCCTAGGGGAAAATCAGTTGCCCATGAAAGAACCCAGAAGCCCAGGGATGACTGGAAGAAACCTCAGACTTGGACAGAGAGAGCTGGAAGTTCATAGCGAGGGAAATACGTAGAGAAAAGAGAACAACATACTGACCAGAGAGGAGGATATGCTGATAATAATAGGTTTCCTCGTACCAGAGGTAGAGGAAGAGGAAGAGGAATAGGTGGAGTAATCACATGCTTCACATGTGGAAAGAATGGGCACAAGTCTTATGAGTGTCCAGAGAAAAAGAAAGAAGGGGGAGAAGCTCACATCACCGAGGCACAGAGGCGAGATGTTGAGACAGAAGACGCTGAAGGCGGAAGATCGCTGATGATGCGAAAAGTTCTTTTGACACCTGAGAAGGAGGTGGAAAGTTCAGTCCAAAGGACCAAAATTTTTAGGACTGCTTGCAAGAACAAGGATAGGGTATGCAAGGTCATTGTAGACAGTGGTAGCACGGATAATCTCATTTCTATGGAGATGGTAGAAAAGCTGGAGCTGGAAACGACTGATCATCCAAGTCCATATAAAGTTTCGTGGCTACAAAAAGGACATCAGGTAAATGTCACAAAACAGTGCTTAGTTGAATTTAAGATAGGAGGATATAATGATAAGATTATGTGTGATGTTATTCCTATGGATGTTTGTCATCTATTGCTGGGTAGACCATGGCAATATGACAGAAATGTGATTCATGATGGGAGGCTGAACACATACACCCTAGAGAAGAATGGGAGGACACACATGTTGCTTCCAATTAAAGGTAAGGAGGTGAAGCTGGAAGTGAGTAACACTGTACTTCTCATGAGTGGGAAGGAACTTCTTACCGAGGTTAAGAAGAAGGAGGATCCACAGTTCATTGTGGTCAGAAAGCCGAGGATTGTTCTGACTAGCAAAAGAATGGATGATTTTCCAAAGGAGGTTCAGGAAATTCTAGAAGAGTTCACTGACATTGTAGTGGATGAATTACCTCATTCGTTGCCACCAATTAGCAGTGTGAGTCATCACATTGATCTCATACCAGGAGCCAGTTTTCCAAACAAAGCCGCGTATAGACTGACGCCACAGGAGAATGAAGAAATTAAGAGGCAAGTCCAGGATTTGTTGGACAAAGGGTTGGTCAGAGAAAGCTTGAGTCCATGTGTTGTTCCAACAGTACTCAGTCTGAAGAAAGATGGAGGCTGGAGGATGTGCACTGATTCAAGGGCGATTAATAAGATAACCATTAGGTACAGATTTCCATTGCCAAGAATGGATGATCTGATGGATTGCTTAAGTGGAGCAAAGTATTTTTCAAAGATTGATTTGAAAAGTGGTTATCACCAGATCCGCATGAGAGAGGGTGATGAATGGAAGACAACATTCAAAACCAACGAGGGGTTGTATGAATGGCTTTTCATGCCGTTTTTCTTAACAAATGCGTTGAGTACCTTCATGAGGTTGATGAATGAAGTCCTGAAGGAGTTCATTGGGAAATTTGTCATTGTGTGTTTGGATGACATACTAGTTCTCAGTAAAACAACAGTAGAGCATCTGAAGCATTTGGCTACAGTGATGCAGAGACTACAACAGGAGAAGTTGTTGATAAACATGAAAAAGTCCTCATTCATGAAAATAGAACTCATTTATTTGGGATTTGTTATTTTGACAAATGAGTTGAGGATGGATCTAGATAAGGTGGAGGTAATCAAGAATTGGCCATCACCGAGGAACATATTTGAGGTGAGAAGCTTTCACGGACTGGCTAGTTTCTACCAAAAATTCATCAGAAATTTCAGTGGAGTTAGTGCAGTGATGATGGACACCGTGAAGAAGCAGCATAGGTCTTTTCACTAGACTGATGAGGTTGAGAAGAGCTTCAAATTGTTGAAAAGGAAGATTACGGAACAACCAGTTTTGGTGTTGCCAGATTTCCAGAAGACATTTCAGGTGAAATGCAATGCAAGTGGGTTTGCAATCGGAGCAGTCTTAAGTCAAGAAGACAGGCCGAAAGCGTACTTCAGCGAGAAGCTGAATGAGGCAAAATTAAAGTACTCCACTTATGACAAGGAATTTTATGCTATCATCCAGGCATTGACGAAATGGAGGCATTACTTGATACCCAAAGAATTTGTCTTGTACAATGATAATCATGCACTGCAGTTTGTGACTCAACAGGAGAAGTTGAATTAGAAACATGTCAAATGGGTTGAGTATATGTAGAATTTCACTTTTGTGATAAAACATATTTCTGGTACTGCTAACAAA
>CBVK0100043571.1:0-33048 GCA_900067695.1 Picea abies | reverse complement strand
ACATTTTCATTTGGAATCATCTTGTACTTGAACATTTAAGTGGGGTAAAAGGAGGTTTCCCCCTCGAAGAGGCTTATTATCTAAAATTATCTCTTTTTCAAGGCGTTGTGTACTTTTTCTGAGGTTTTTCTATGCTATATTGATATTTGGTTCCTAACATATGTAATAGCTGCAATGCACAAAATTGGTATCAAATAATCTAAGGGAACTATTGCTTCTTGTCCATACACCATATTGAAGGGTGTCTGTCATGTTAGTTTCTTTCATGTAGTTTTATAAGCCCATAGTATTGTTGGTACCTTCAAATCCCAGTCATCCATATTCAGACTGCAAATCTTGGACAAGGAATTATCCAAAATCTTGTTAAAATATTCCACTGCTCCATTTTCCAGAGGATGATATGGAGTTCTCTTCTGATGATGTATCTCAAATTATTTTATCATTGCCTATATTTTACTATTGATAAAGTGAGTCCCCTAATCGCTCATTAAAATTATTAGACATACAAACCTTGTAACTACATGTTCAAATAAAAAGCGCGGTGTAGTCTCTGTGCTGCAATCCTTCATTTTTGTTTCCTGACCCATCTGGTTAAATATTTTTTCATTGTAATAATATTTTTATCCCCTGATCTTCTTGTTGGTGGATTAATAGGTCCTACAAAGTCTACAACCCACTTATCAAATACTTGCAAATTTACTGGGTGTCTCAATGGCATCCCATCCCTCTTGGATGGCTTTCCAACTCTCTAACAGAAATCACAATTCTGATAGTACTCATTTGAATCCTTGTGAACTGTTGGCCACCATAATCCTACACACAATACCATTTCCACGATAGCTTTTCCTACATAATTTCCTCCAGCTAGGCCTTCATGTGTTTTTTCTAAAATGATAGGGCATTCATGCTCCATCACTCATATTCTTAGAATGTTTTCTGCGCCAATTTTGTATAAATGACCTACAATCAGTTGGCAGTCTACAGCTCTGACCACCAAATGTTTCTTCTATGTACTATTAAATTCTCTTGGGGGAAATTGTGTACTCAAAAATTCAATAATGTCATCAAAATATTCATCATATATCTACAATGAAAACAATTATACATCTGGGAAGTTGTCTTCCAAGTTACTTGGTTCTTCTCCATTAGTAATCCTTGACATATGATCTGGATCCACATTCAATCTTCCAGGTTTCATGACAACTTCAATGTCAAATTTCTGAAACAATAGTAACCATATGCATATTCTTACCCCCAACACTAGCTTATTGACTAAATATCTAAGATTAGAATGATCTGTAAACATCTTAAAGTGTTGACCTAACAAATAATTTCTAAATTTCTGCAATGCATACACCATGGCCAATCCTTCTCTTTATGTAGTATTGTAGTTATATTTTGAATATGATAACTTCCTACTTGCAAATGCTATAGGGTGATCTATATCACCTTCTCCTGGTTGTGTTAGTACTACTCCTAGTGTTATTGCAGATGTATCCAAATGCACATGAAATTCTTTTGACCAATATAGAAAAAACAAAATTGGCGTAGTCACCATCTTTTCCTTCAAAATATTCAAACTCTGTCTGAATTCATCATTACACTAATATTTAATGTCCTTCTTCAATAATTTCCCCATTGGTGTAGTAATCTATGCATATCCCCTTATAAACTTCCTATAATACCATGTATGGCCAAGTGTACTCTTCAACTAACACACTAACTTCGATGGTGGTAAATTAACTATGATAGCAATTTTAGTAGGATCAACCAACAAACCTTGTTTACACACCACAAGCCCTAACAAAATACCAAAAGGTGTGCTGAAAATGCATTTATTAATATTCAATGAAATTTGAAATTGTTTGCATCTATCTAACATCAAACATAACACTTCCACATGATCCTTAAATAAACTAAACATTGTCCAATCATCTAAATAAACTTCTAAAAAATTATGTATAAAGTCCTTAAAGGTTTCTACTACTACCCTTGAAAAAATTGCAGTTGCATTCTTCAGTCCAAATGGCATCATTGTATACTGAAATGATCCCCATTCTATAGAAAATGTAGTCTTAAGTCTATCTTCAAGTGTGTTGGCAGCCAAATATTCATATCACTTCATCAATCTTTGAAACACAAGCTTGGAAAAATATCTTTTATTAGATGCCTCTTTGTGCCTGTGAAGAGTCTGATTATGAATTTTTGAAGAATTGTTTGATTCATCATTTTCTTTTTTTTGAGTTTTATCTTTTCAATAAACTTATCGTTTACCCATTTCAATTTCATGACTGTCAAGCATGAAATTGAAATATTTTTGTATAAACAAATTTGATAAACTCTGAAAGTATCCCTCCTTATAAAACTAAACGAGCCTTTGAAACACCTATAATATCAAAACTTTTAAGTTTGATGAACAGGTGGTTATGTGAAAATTTATTTAGCATTAGGATATGAACTAGTCGTGTTTGATTCATGTTATGCCTTGAGCGTTTTTCAATGATTTTATGTTGTTTCTTTACCCCTTCTTGATTTTGGTTCTAAAACTATGACATAAACCTATGCTCTGAATGTTACCTTTGGTTGTCATGTCACAGTTAAATATTATTCGTTCATTTGTTGTTATTTGCTACTTATAGTAATAGAATGATTTTATTTATTTTTACATCTTATTTAAACTTTGATTCATTAGTGAAAATCATCATTTTCACAAGGCTTTATTTAAACCTTGTATATATACATATCTATTGTATATAATACGACTATAAGATAAGTAATTATATATGTTTGTTAACTGATAGGATTATATAGTTAGGTACTTTCACCTATTTTAGTTATTTTAGCATCTTAATTGGATAACGGAGCCATAAAACCCGTCAGGGTAGATTATTCCAAACGGCTTGGGTTAAATAGACAACCCGAGACCGAATCTTCCCTTCTCCTTGATGGTGTTTTATAAACGCTCGCCAACAAATGGCTCTAGAAGGAGGGCATGAAAGTTATTGATGGCACGAGGAGGTCGTAAGACTCCCCCATACAATCATTCTCTTGTCATGACGTGTAGTCGCTCAGACCCTACCACCATACCTGATCCAACCACTACGTCAGAAGCTATTCCTAACATTCTCGTTGAACCAGTGACACCGATTCCTCAAGGGATTGATGTACAAGAAATTATCTGTAATTATCACCAGTCAATTTTAAGAATTGTTGGCCCCTGGGTATGGAATCAAGCGAAGATCAAGAAAGAAGAGGTAAAATGCAAACTTTGCGGGAGACACAGTGATTGTTACTGGGTCGAAGTAAGAAAAGGAGCAGAAAAGAAGGAGTGAAGCCCAAGAAAGCTAGTCGTTGGATGAGGAGATCAGGGATGACATATAAGCAAGGCATATGGATCAAGGAAAACTCAGATAGCAGGAAAAGACACCATTAGCACCGCGCGGGAAGAAAGGACAGATAGGCTAGCGAAGCCCGAAAAAAGAGGGTCAATTTGACCTAGGGTTTAGCAACCTAGGGTTTGTATCTCTAGGGTTTTTGACACCTAGGTCTTGACCTAAGGCTGTCGATGAGGGACTATATTGTATAAATAGAGGTCGAGAGGACCTAGGTCGGGTCGGTATTGTTGTTGAGAATTGTTATTGATTGTTGTTCATTGAGAGAATATTGTATTGTGAGTGAGAGAAGTGATGAGAGTAAGAGCCTTCTGGAATTGTAAGATCTTCAAATGGGTGCTAAGATCAAGTCCTATAGATGGGTGCACAGGAGGGGGAGAGAAAGAGAGAATAAGAAGAAGATTGGCTAGCAAAGAGCACATACAAGAACTGTAAGATTTACCTTAATAAATCATAAGAACAGTTCTATGGACATAGCCCTAGAGAGAGGGTGAACCACGTATATATTGTGTTGAGTGTGATTGTTTCTTTGATCTCTGTCATTGTTATATTTTTATTTTCATTGTCATTTTATATCAGATCTATAAATGCACAGGAAAGATCTATCTTAATAAGTGTTAGATGCATAATGAGTTGATATTGTACTAGATCCACATGATATTCCCCTGGTTGTAGACATCTCTTTCCTGCAACCCCCCTCATAGCTGCTTCGGGTGAGACTGCATCTGCTTCACAGGTGTTTCCAAAAGGGCCAGTAGCTAGGGATTGTTGGTGCGCTCTTGGAGTGAAACTCGAGTCTACCCCTGTGCCAACAAATGGTTTTTTTGCCAGGACCAGAATATTTGTGAGAGAATGTCAAGGTGGTTCCCATCAAAGACATAGATTCAAAATTGGATAGAAGATCAAGAGAGGGACTTTGTTGAATCCCAAAATAAGAACCCTAATCCGAGTACTGAATATTGGCTACAAAGATACATTTTCACCGACATCCACGAGATCTTCTTTGGAGGAATCCATCAGGAGTTGTTTGAGTGGTTGGCTAGGTTAGTTGATACCCAGTTCGAGATTAGATCTAGACCCCCTGTGCTTAGGACATCAGCATTGATCCATAAGGTTAAAAGAGTTGACAACGATGTATCCAGAGCAGTAGATCATTGGTTTGATAGTACCATTGGAGGGTATATCACTGAATTTGTTGTCGACAGAGTAGAGTCATATAGCCAAGCTGAGAGATACTTTTTAAAAGGACCCAGAGGGAAATTTCTGCATTTTATGAAGCTGAGAATCAAGATGCTCTTGCATGAGAAGAAAATTCTAAAGATACTATAGATTGGTTGAAGCCAGAAAAGATAATGTTCAAAAATTCAGACAACGACAGCGACATCGAAGTTGGACATACACACAGTGGGAGAGTGTTTAGAGGGGTTCACCTTGAGAACTTGTTCAAGAAAAACTATGGAGAAGAAGGTTTCTACAGTGGGGAAGAGGAAAATCTAACAGAGGAAGAACGTCCAGAACCCTCTAGGCCATAGGATGGAGCAACTAAAGAAATTCGCCAGGACGAGCCAAAAAACTCAAGAACTGCATAGACTGTTGAAGTAAGTATCATTAACCCTCTTGTTGTTTCAACAGAACTAGGAAATCAGAGTAATCAGAGTCACCAGAGTCCTCGGAGTGTTACTACTAGCAGTTTAGCATCTACTCAGACAGGAAACCAAAGTAGCTCTATGGCGGATGAGATGAGGTTCCCTATATTTAAAGGGGATGGATCTGAAGACCCATATCAACACTAGTTCCTGTGTGAAGTCGTGTGGAAAATCAAGAATGTCACTGATGAGGCTATCAAAAGAGCCTAGTTCAACACTACTCTTAGAGATTGTGCACTAAGCTAGTACATGAATCTTGTCCAAGGAATTTCACAACCCCAACCATTGATTGAGATCAAGAACGCGTTGATTGCAGAATTCAAGAAACCCAAATTAGAGTCACAATGTATTACAGAGCTGAGGGAGATCAAACAGAAGGTTTCTAAGCCTATCTCGGTATAATCAGATATTCAAGACCTTAACAAATCGATTAACTTTTAAGATCCTAGATGAACATAACAAATAATGGTTCATTGTTGCATTGTTACCACACATCAAAGTTCTTCTAATGCAATAGAAAATTGTTTCATAGTCTGAGGAGATGGAGATCGTCATGAAGCTTGAATCACCCCCTATGGGAGAATCCATCTCAGGTATGAGCCAGATCTTGAGCCAACTGACCAGTTTGTCTTTGCAAGCTGAAGACACAAAAAAGGAAAAGGGAAAGGACAATAGAGAAGGCATATCATGTGTCAAATGCAGATCAAAGGGCCATGATAAGGAACAATGCCCTTCATTTCATGAATATTTGGCCTCAGGAGCTACGAGCCCTTTGAAGCAAGTCACATTACCCTGGTGTGAAGTATGCAAAAATCAACATCGCCCCGATGAGTGTTACTATATGCAGAAGTATGTTCAGACACCCACAAACTTGTATTGCACATTATTTAAGTCAGTAGGTCATGATGATAGATATTGTAGGGCCTTTGACCTTATGCATGAAAGATCAAGAGACATATACAAGATCCAAGGCGAAGTGCATCAAGAAGGCAACAATGCATAGTATAACTCTCCAGGAAGAGGAAATATCAATCCTCGTGGTGGATACAGAGGATGGGGATGAGGAGGAGGAATGGGTCAAGGCCGAGGACCAATAATTTGTTGCAACTATGTGAAACCAGGGCATCTAGCAAGGGACTGTCAAAACCCTTGCACCACCTGCAGTTATTTCAACTCTTTTGAGAATATCATTGAGGAATGCCCTATACTACTAGTTAAGCTTCAGGAATGATGAGGACCTTAGTAGAATCCTCAAGTGAAACTAATATATGTTGGACCTCACTGAGCAGACCCTAGAGTTATTGTTATTACTCGAGGAGGCGTTGTTACAGGAGAAGATAGAGTGACCCAGGGAAAGACTACAGAAGACTCAGGAATTAGAAAATTTGTGGAGAAGACTCAAAATTTTGATGCCAAGAAAGAAAGATGAACATTTGAATATGAAAAGAAAGAATTTAGAAGAGATAAAGGCTCATCATCAAGAACATGGCCAGAAGTAAGAGAATATGGAATGCCACAAGTATTCGATCAGTCTTCTTCATCGAGAGAGGGAAAAGAGGTAAGTAAGCTCATCGAATTTTTGTACACTTGTCTTAAGTTAATTCAGGATGAGAACGTTGTACAAGAGCTACAAAACTTAATCAGGTAATATGAGCTAGGAAAGGTAGGGCCCTTACTGAATAGGGAAGTACACCAGATTGGAAAGAAGAGAAGGACAAATAAAGAATCACATTTGAATGCTCAGATAGGAGAGTATGATATAGACTATGTGGTCCTCGACTTAGGGTCAGAGTTCAATGTCACGACGAAGAAAAAGTGGGCACTGATGGGAAAACCCAAGGTGATCTATTCCCCTATCAGGCTTCGCATGGCCAATCAGCAAGTTGTCATCCCATTTGGACAATTGGAACATGTCCCTATGGAAATCGACGGAGTTAGAACCTTTGCAGATTTTAAGGTAATTGAAATTGTTGATGACAGATGTCCTTACCCTGCATTGTTAGGAATTGATTGGGCCTTCAACAACTCTACTTTTTTTTATTTGAAGAAAATACATATGACATTCGAAAGAGATGGCCTTAGGGTCATCGCACCCTTAGATCTAGATGAGGGTCAACCTTACACAGAGCCCATCAGAGAAGAAGACCACGCATACAAACTGGAAAACATCTACAAACTGACAGCCAGACAACAAGATTACATCAACCCTACAGTCGATGGGACTCTGAGCTGGTGAAGTGACAGCACGTGTTCATCAGATTTAGAAGAAGTGTTGGAGAAATGGCAGAACCATATGTATGAATTATCTATTGGAAGATGTGCTAGATTAACAAGAGAAGTTCATTGGATCAGCACAATAGTAAGTAACTTACCCACATTTGATGGTCTGAACCCTTTAGAATCCCTCCTATCATATTTTGAAACAAGTGTACCAACACAACAATGATTGTTGGCAATGGATGAGGCCCTAAAATCTACACCTGCGAGATGGTGGGGGACACATAAAAGCAACATCACAGACTGGACAAAATGTCAAACCTTTATGATAGCACGGTTCTCAGCACAAGTAGTAATTTGTGAAGTAAGGTATATCGGTCGAAGTTTCCCAAAGGACCATGTGTGAAGCTGCAAAGAACCCTGGAGCAACATTCCTCAAGAGAAATGGGTGCACAGATTCATTAACACATTGAACATGACCCCTATCAACCGGTACCTTCAAGCGGAGTTGTGCCTTGTCACTGCAGATTGGGAAGGTATGATTCATAATTTAATCACCACCTTTCTATTTGAGAGTGAATACCCATCAGTAGACCAAGAATTACAGGTTGTGAATAAAAAATTATTCAAAGAGGCATCTAGCCCCCCTATGGAACAAGAAGAGGATGAATGGACTGCACCTCTACAAAAATTGCAGGGTTGCTACAGCATCAATGTCGATGACGATGATGATCCCAGGAAGATAAAAATCACTGAAACAGATGGCCAAAGAGATGTGGAAGGACCAGGAGTTGAGATACCATTTATTGGTCAGCCAATCAAGATCAAAAAGGTCAATATTGGAACAAAGGAGACACTGAAGCTTGTCAATGTTGGAGATTATTGGGATGTTGCTACCATTGACAAGATTACAGAGCTATTACATGAATATCAGGACTTGTTTCCAACCAATTTCACTGATATGAAGGGCATAAAAGGACCTATGGGAGAGATGAGAATACCTTTGAAACCAGATGTGAAACCAGTCAAGAAAAGACCCTATAGATTGAACCTGAAATACAAGGAAAAAGTGAATATTGAGCTCGACAGAATGCTGGAAGCAGGGATTATTGAACCTGTTGAAGAATCAGAGTGGATCAACCCTATGGTGGTACAAGACAAGAAGACAGGTGAAATCAGGATATGTGTAGACCTCTGGAAACTAAATGATGCATGTCATCATGACCCTTTCCCTACACCATTCACTGACGAAGTATTAGACAACGTAGGAGGCTAGGAGGTATATTCTTTTACAGATGGATTTTCAGGATACCATCATATCCGGATTTCCAAGGAGGACCACCACAAGACCCCATTTTCCACAGAATGGGGATCATACCAATATACAGCGATGCCATTCGGACTGAAGAATTCCCAAGCCATGTTTTCTAGGGTGGTGGTCAAAGCGTTCACAAAATTTCTTCATAAAGTTTTAGAAGCCTATTTTGATGAATGGACTGTGTTTAGTTTGCTAAAAAATCATATTGAATGTATAAGGCTAATGTTGGATAAATGCAAGCATTGTCAAATTTCTTTAAATATAAAGAAGTGCATATTCTTCTCACCATTTGGAGTGTTATTAGGCCATATTGTATGCAAGTAGGGATTGTTGGTTGATCCATCTAAAATTGCAATTATAGTTGATTTTCCACCTCCGACTTCAGTTAAACAACTACGCACTGCGCTAGGACACACTGGCTATTACAGGAAATTCATTAAATTCTATGCCCAAATTACAACACTGATGGAGAAGTTGTTGAAGAAGGACTACCAGTTTGGTTGGACAGATGAATGCTAGTAGAGCTTCAAGACACTGAAACAGAAGATGGTCACTGTGCCCATTCCGGTCTTTCCAGATTGGAGAAAACAATTTCATGTGCATGTCGATGTGTCATCCATTTCCTTAGGATACGTATTAGCACAATTGGGAACAGAAGACATCGATCACTTGTTAGCCTTTTGTAGCAGGAAGTTATCCATAGCAGAAATTAACTACACCACCAAAGAGAGAGAAGGATTGGCCATGTTGTATGCGCTACAAAAATTCTGCCACTACTTATTGGGAGGACACTTTAAAATGTTCACAAATCACTCCACATTGAAGTACCTAGTCAAAAATCCAGTGTTGGGGGGGGAGTAATATGCAGATGGCTTCTTTTGTTTCAAGAATATGATTTTGGGATCATCATTAAGACAGGAAGAATGAACAAGGGCCCTGACCACTTTTCAAGGTTAGAACATGGAGAAGAACCCACCAGTCTAGAGGATACACTGCCAGATGCACAGTTTCTTGCCATCATAAAGATCGATGACCACTTCGTAGAAATAGTCCAGTTTCTGTCAATAGGAATGGCACTTAGTGAGTATACTATTCCCCAGGAAAAACAGCTAGTAGTGTGCGTTGCATACTTTTCACTGATAGTGGGTCAACTATACAAGATGGGACTTGATGAGATACTAAGAAGATGTGTTATGGAGGCAGAATTCCCACTGATCCTTGCAGAATCTCATGAAGGCATCACAGGAGGACATTATGCAAGGAAAGCAACTGCGCAGAAGGTTCTGAGTTGGCCTTTGGTGGCCTACCTTACACAGAGATGCTAAGGATTATGCTAGAGCCTATGATGTGTGCCAGAGAGTTGGGAGACCATACAAAAGAGATGAAATTCCATTAGCACCGCAGATGACCCTACAAGCATTTGAAAAATGGACCATTGACTTCGTGGGACCTATCAACCCACCAGGGAAGCGCACAGGAGAAAGGTATATCATTACCACAACTGAATACTTAACTAGATGGGATGAAGCCAGAGTATTCAAGGACTTTAGTGCAACTACAACTGCATGATTTATATTTGATGACATAATAACTAGTTTTGGATGCCCTAAGATCCTCATGAGTGATCAAGGCACACATTTCATCAATAAGATAGTTAAATCCCTGAGTGAAGAATTGGCAGTCCACCATCAGAAGAGTACACCTTACCACCCACAATAAAATGGAACGATTGAAGCATTCAACAAGATCTTGGAGACAACATTGACGAAGATTTGCACTGTGAACAGGGATGATTGGGATTTAAGAGTACCTGCAGTACTCTGGGCTTATAGAACCACTTGAAAGAAATTAACAATACAGACCCCCTTCAAGTTGGTTTATGGTCTTGAAGTTGTTGTCCTGATGGAATACTTGGTACCAAGATTAAGAATTGTTTCATTTATAGACATGGATTATAGTAGCATTGTTCAGGATAGGCTCGCACAGTTGGTTGAACTAGAACAAGACATATTTAATGCAGGATTTCATCAATAGGTTCAGAAGGACAGAGAGAAGGCCTACCATGACAGGAACATCAAGACTAAGGCTTTTAGACAAGGTGATTTAGTATTGATATATGACAACAAGTTTACCAAACATCCAGGGAAGTTCAGAACGCATTGGCTTGGGCCATATGAGATCGCCTATATTACAGAAGGAGGAGCTGCACAATTGAAGACATTGAAGGGAGAATGGAAGGAAGACTTGGTGAATGGGAGTCGGTTGAAGTTGTACTATGACAACCAGTTGCCTTGCATCTCTCAGTAGAAAGATGGAAGAAAAGGGTCTAGATACCATGTGCAGTTGAAATTGGGTACCAGACACAGAAACGACAGTCTGCACAGGGATGGAGAGGATGCACAAAGAAGAAAGCAAAGACTTCACTACGCAGTCCAAAGTCGAAGTAAAATAGAAGGATCAAATCTGAAGTGCCTCTAGACGAGTCACATGTGAGTGTTGGGGGACTGTTGGCCCTTAGGTGTGGAATCAAGAAAATATCAAGGAAGAAGAGGTAAAATGTGAACTTCGCGGGAGACACAGTGACTGTTACTGGGTCGTAGTAAGAAAAATAGCAGAAAAGAAGGAGCGAAGCCCAAGAAATCTAGTTGTTGGATGAGGAGATCAGGGATGACATATAAGCAAGGTATATGGATCAAGGACAACTCAGATAGTAGGAAAATCCACCGTTAGCACCATGCAGGAAGAAAGGAGAGACAAGATGGAAAAGCCCGGGAAAAGAGGGTCAAGTTGACCTAGGGTTTTAGACACCTAGGTCTCGACCTAAGGTTGTTGATGAGGGACTATATTGTATAAATGGATGTCAAGAGGACCTAGGTCAGGTCGGTACTGTTGTTGAGCATTGTTATTGATTGTTTTTCATTGAGAGAATATTGTATTGTGAGTGAGAGAAGTGTTGCAAGTAAGATCCTTCTGGCATTGTAAGATCTTCAGCTGGGTGCGAAGATCAAGTTTTGCAGTTGGGTGCACAGGAGGGGGAGAGAAAGAGAGAAGAAGAAGAATATCTGCTAGCAGAGACCACAGACAAGAAATGTAAGCTTTACCTTAATAAATCATAAGCACAGTTCTAAGGACGTAGCCCTAGAGAGAGGGTGAACCACGTATATCTTGTGTTGAATGTGATTGTTTCTTTGATCTATGTCGTTGTTATATTGTTATTTGCATTGTTGTGTTATATCAGATCTATAGTTGCGTAGGATAGATCTAGCTTGATAAGTGTTAGTTGCATAATGAGTTGATGTTGTACTGGATCCACTTGATATTCCCCTGGTTGTAGACATCTATGTCCCTCAACCCCCCTTATAGATTCTTCGAGTGAGACTGCATCTACTTCGCAGGTGTTTCTAAAAGGGTCAGTATCTAGGGCTTGTTGGTGTTCTCTTGGAGTGAACCTTGGGTCTGCCCCTGTGCCAACAAGAACCCAGGGTGCATTATCCTGACTTAGACAATCTGGTGGAAAGCTAAATCAACCCCTTGATTTTTCCAATCTTCAAGAAGATCCTCTTGGAACTAGTCTACCTGATCACACATTAGGTGATAATATTGTTGATCCTTTTGAAGAATTACTAACCCTAGGTGTTGGGGGATCTAGTATTCCACCATCCCCACCTGGGTATTCTCCACCTTCTTCAAGAGATGAATCCTCTAATGAAGGCAGTTCTTCATCTAAGCAATCTCAAAATTCACCCCCACCAAATCCCATGGATAACCAAAAAAATCCCACCAGAACTTGGCTTGATCAAGATGTCGTGGCAGTACCTAAACCTCAACATCTGTTACCCAAACATACTAAAACTTTGTTACCCAAATTTGACCTTGATTTGAAGCAATCATCTGATGATCATATCAAGAAATTCATGTTAGTTGTTAGGGTTTGAAACATCGAACATGAGGATGTCATGTGCAGGATATTCCCTTACACGTTTGGGGGAAATTCCTCCACTTGGTATTTTGCAGAACAACCCCAAACTACCGTTTCTTAGGATAAGTTTGAGACCTTTTTCTAAGAAAAGTTCGGAGATGATAAATCTCTAGAAGTTCTAGTAATGGAGCTTTCCAATATGAAAATGAACCCTAAAGAGAAATTCAAGGATTTGAATCATAGATTCCTTATGCTTAAAAATAAAATCCCTTCAGAATAAATGTCTGTTGAAAACTTGATTGTTGCATACTATGCTAAAGCCCTACACCATAATATAGCTATATGGGTTAAAAGGTCTAATAAAAACATGCTACTAGAAGATTTTGAGGAGGTAGTCCTTATTGAGAAGGACATTCTTAGTTTAAAGGATAATGTAAATGTGGAAGCTGAATCAACCTCCTCTTCTAAAAATAACATAGAAATCCTCATTAGACCTCCCCAAAATAAAAAGGAACAAGAAACTTTAGACTTGGAAAGTTTATAGAAAGTCTTTCAGAAGTTATCTAATCAAGTCATAGACTTGAAAAGATATGTTGAAGAAGCCTATACAAGTAAATGAAACTTTAGACCACCTTTTAGGAAACCTTTTCCTCCAAACAAGCCAAATCCAACCACACAATGTATGAATTTTGAAGGGTTACAATATGATTTACAAGCAATACTAGAGGCAAATGATAGTGTTGTTTCTATACAGCCCGAAATAAAAAATGACACAGGTGAAGAAGAAACACCTGATGAGGAGGACTCATCTCCTCCAGTCTTCAGACATCTTTCTGACAGTATTTTCCAAGCTAATTTCGAAAATGTCCATAAAAATTAGCACCCATATAATACTCGAAGTAAGGTGCCAAACACATCCTCACCTGAGACAAGTAGAATTACAGTATCCAAACAGCCAAAACAGATTGAAACAACACGAAACCATGTTTCCCTAGATTTAGTATATTATTTGGTTGAAGATCTTAAAAAACTAAGGGAAAATATATCAATTTTTGAATTTCTTAAATTCCCTCTTATGCTATAGAAAATGCTCTAAAGTATAGCTAATAATAGTAAAAATAATGATCCTTTAAGAAAAAAAAAATCACTAGAAAATGGCGTAAATAAAACAAAATATGTTGTGGGTAAAAAATCATCTAAAGATCAGAATAAAAAGGACACATCAGAGAAGACTGTAGTTAATTTAGATAAAATTATTTCAGGTACAAGAGTAAAAAATCAACAGATTTCTACTCCCACACCACGAAAAAATGTACCACCATTCTTGTTAACTTTGGAAATTTTCAACAGAAATGTGCAGAATTGTATGGTTGATTTTGGGGCCTCATCAAATGTAATGCCTCTGTCTGTTTTTCAAAATATTAATGTTGAAGTCAAACCTTCCGATTTGAAAATCATTCAGTTAGACAGAACTAATGTCACAATCATTGGTGAACTTAAGGATGTATTGATTAGGTTGTCATCTAACCCAAAATTCCACCAAGTAATTGATATTCCAGAAGTTTATGGCTTATTTTTTGGCAGATATTGATCAGATAAATTGCATGGTTATTTTGCTACAGATTAGTCTCATCTGTGGTTACCGGATAACGACCAACCTAACAAGATCAGAATTAATAGAGATTGTTATCTGAAGTACACTGTTACAAATTTAAATGATTCCAATGAGCCTTTTAGCGTTGTTGTAAATACAACCGAATCTCAAGGAATGACCACTTTGTTTTGGAAATTTCATGACTAAAATATCCACTATCACAAACCCAGAACAACAATCTGAAATATCAACCCATACTCAGATAAAAACTATGAAAAATGATCCAAACATTGTTGATGATGATGAAATATGGTCTTTATACTTTGATGGATCTAAATCTCATGAAGGAGCCGGTGCTGGTTGTATTACGATCAACCCCAAAGGTAATAATAAATTCATTTCCTATCGATTAGAATTTGAATGTACTAACAACACAATAGAATATGAAGCACTCTTGTAGGGATTGAATAAGGCACTGGATCTTAAGGTGCAAATCTTGGTAATTTTTGGTGACTCTAAAATTGTAGTCAAACAGGTAAAATACTCTATTCATTGTTTATCACCTCATCTCAAAAAATACCAAACCGAGGTATGGAGATTGATACATAAATTTCTCACTTTTAACATAAGTTCCATTCCTAGATCTAGTAATTCTAAAGATGATTTATTGGCTAATGTCACTTCGAAATTATTACTTGCTAAGGGTTTTTCTCCTAATGCATGTTCTATTGAATTGTTAGTCAAACCATCGATCCCCGAAAACATTACCAATTGGTGAGTGTTTGATGATGATCAAAAAATCATAAATTGTATGCATATGGATGACACTTTCCAAGATGTTGTAATCGATGAAAGAACCCACAATGAAAACCTTCGTGATTTTTCGGTAATATATGACCCTCGTTCTACAGAAATATCATCTGATCTGGTAAAATCTATCCCTAAGTCTTCTTTTAGATTAGAAAAGTTTTATGATTTACATGACAAGTTTAGGGGAGTGGTTAATTGCAAAACGAACAGTTCTTCGTTGATGTATGAAACTATAAATTTACGAACGCAAGATAATCCTCAAAATATCAATCTGGGAAAAGGGAGTTCTGAACAAGAAAGATCTAAATTCATAAAAAAATTCAAAGAATTTAAATATGTTTTTTCTTGGACATACGATGATTTAAAAACCTTTGATCCAAATATAATACAACATGTAATTCCCATAAAGCCCCAAACCCAACAATTTCGACAAAAACTTAGGAAAATGCATCCTAAATTAGAACCCACAGTAAAAAAGGAACTAAATAAATTTCTAACTGCCAAGATCATTTTTCCAGTTCGGCATACTCAATGGGTATCCAACTTAGTCCCGGTAAGAAATAAGAATGGAGAAATTCGGCTTTGTGTCGATTTTCGTAATTTAAACCGAGCCTCTAATAAAGACAATTATTGTGTTCCTCCAATGGAACAAATTTTGCAACAAGTATATGGTTCTGAAAGACTATCTTTATTATATGGTTTCTCAGGATATAACCAGGTCTTTATGTCTCCTTCTAATCAGTTGAAAACCACTTTTTTCACCCCATGGGGAACCTATGCCTATAGAAAAATGTCTTTCGGATTGATTAATGTCAGAGCCACTTTCCATAGGGAAATGGATATTTATTTTTGTGGCCTCATAAACCAGTTAGTTGTTGTCTACTTAGATGTTGTCACTGTCTTCAAAGAACAAAAAAGACCACTTGTCACATCTTAGGGTTGTACTAGAACATTGTCGTAAGTTTGGTATTTCACTAAATCCTAAGAAATCACTTTTTGAAGTGGAACAGGGAAGATTACTGGGATTTATAGTTTCAAAAGAGGGGATGATAATAGAACCTGAACAAACACAATCTATTTCCAATCTCCCTCCCCCATCTTCCAAAAAGGCAATGCAATATTTTTTGCGTAAAATAAATTTTGTAAGACGTTTTGTCCCAAGTTTTTCTTAGATGGTTAGACCTCTGCAAAACCTGATTAAAAAGGATGTTATTTTCAAATGGGGACCTCAAGAGAACCTATCTTTTAATGCCATTATAAAATTTATAACTGAATCTACCTCCTTGATGAGTTCTGATTTTTCCAAAGACTTCGTGTTGTACACTTTTGCATCTGACAGATCATATATTGTTGTGCTTACTCAGAAAACTGCTAAAAATAACGAAGTACCCATTTCATTTATGAGTTCTTCTCTCAAGGGAGAAGAATTAAATTATCCTGCAGTAGATCAACAAGCTTATGTTGTTTTCAAGGAAGTTAAACATTTCAGACCCTACCTGTTGAAATCTAGGGTAAAATTTATTGTCCCTTATCTTGTTGTAATAAATATGTTAGTTCAAAAGGAACTTGGGGAGAAAAGGGAAAATTGGATGACCTCCCTTCAAGAGTACGATCTTGAAATCGTACCCACATGAATTGTTAGAGGTCAATTTCTTTGAAAATTAGTGGTTGATTCAGTTGAAATACCAAAAAATCAACCAAGAGCACCAACTGAAAATATGCATAATGAAATTTGTTGTGTACAAAATGCACCTAATTCATGGTTTAACGATATCAAATTTTATTTGTTGCACAGAACTACTCCTCGAAATCTTGATCCAAAAAATAGAAGAGAACTAAGTCTTAGATCTGCGTCTTTTCAATTGATTAATGATATATTGTTTCGAAATAATTTTGATGGTGTATTTCTACACTGCCTAGAAAAGGAAGAATCTGAAAAGGTGCTAGTTGAGCTACATTATGTTGGTGTCAAGGGTCACCTTAGTGGAGATATGACATCCCACAAAGTACTTAGGGATGGTTACTATTGTCCCACCTTATTTAAATATGCTCATGCTTTGTCTCGTAAATGTATAATCTGTCAAAAGGCTACAGGGCGAGTCAAGAAGGTTGCATTTCCCTTGCAGCCCATCACAGTAGATACACCATTTCAACAGTGGGGCCTAGATATCATAGGTCCAATTAACCCACCTTCTTCACAACAACACAAATATATTCTCATGGAAATGGATTATTTTACGAGATGGTCTGAAGCTTTACCGTTAAGGGTAGTAAACACGAATCGGGTAATTTCGTTCTTAAAGTCTCATATTATCACTTGTTTTGGGATACATGAATGTTTAGTTTTCGATAATGCTTCTTATTTTTATTCCTTGGATATGAATGTTTTTTCTTTAGAAAAAGGGATTAAGATAAAATACTCAGCCAGTTATTATCCCCAAGGAAATGGCTTGGCTGAGTCAACAAACAAAAAACTGATCAAAATAATAAAAAGAACAGGTCGAAAAATCATAAAAATTGGCACAATGCATTATATAATGAACTTTGGGCTGATAGGGTCACTCCAGAAGATTCCATCAGTAATTCTCCTTTCTTCCTCATTTATGGAAGAGAATTTATCCTTCCTCCCCACATATTTATCCCCTCACTACAATTATCTCATAAATTTCAGGAGGAAGAATCTCCCCCTTTAGAGAATCGAATAAACGCTTTACTAAAATTAGAAGAAGTTAGGACACAAGCAAAACAGAAATTGGACCAGCACCAAAAAATTGTTAAAAACTGGTTTGATACAAGTTCATCCTTAGACAAAAAATTTAATGTAGGATATTTGGTCCTCAAATGGGACAAATATCATGAGGATAAAGGAGAACACACTAAGTTTCAAAACCTATGGCTAGGATCTTTTGTCATTGCAAAAAAATTGGGTCCTAGCTCTTTTCATTTGTGGAACTTGGAAGGATAGCCAGACACTTTTCCAGTGAATGGTCAGACTCTCAAGAAATAATTCACCTGAGAAGAATCAGACCTACCCCCTGTAATATCCCTAGCTTTTTTTTTGTTTATGATTGACTATTTTCTTTTGTTGCTTTCTTGGTTTTTTTAAAAGTTATTTCTAACTCACAATCCATTATTGAGGGGAATTTTGTAATCAGATTTATCACTAATAGCAATTGAAAAAGTTCAAGCATCTAAATGTTAAGTTTTTAAATCAGATCAGTGATCTATAAGACAATTATTCTATAAGTATCTGCCAAATCATTGTTCCTTATTTTTTGTCGAGATCTTGGGGAAGTACGATCATCTTTAAACTTTTTATGTTGTCCCATCTCTAATGAGATCAACTCAAAGAGCTTCCCCATATTTGATATGATTTCTTGATTGAAATCTAAAGGTCCAAACCATGATGAAAACTATTAGTTCTTAAAGAACCAAAAGAAATATTAATTATCAATCATATGATTGTCTGGCTATTAAATCTTCAGTATCTCCCCTCTCTCTCGTTATCATGAAACCTCAAAATTTTATCTTTATAAACGAATAAGGAGAGTTGGAAACACTTTTATGTGTGGGAAATGTGTGTAAACCCATTGGGGCACTGAACAAGCCTTTTGGCAGCGAGTAAATGCACACATGATACCAAGACAACTATGTCGGGGTACTGAACAAACATGCTGGCAGAGAAGCAATGTCAGGTTCAAGATATGTCACGTATGTTTTTAAATTGATCATATATAAAAAAAAATCATATCATGGATGGAAAACTTTTTTATGGGATTAAAGTACTTGATTAGTTTAAATGACATCCATGTCAAGGCTATGAACACCTATTGGAAGCATTGTCCCTGCCAACAGTATTGAAGTTACTTTTATGAATATCGTCGCCTTTTGATCGAAACTAACTTTCATATTACAAACATCTACCAAAGCATTCTTCATGCGTTTGATTGTATTAATTTTCTGAGTTAATTTAAATACTCTTAATCTGTTTCAAATTTGTTTTTAGTGATTGTTGAATCTATATTTTCCCTGATATAAAGTTTTGATGATGCAGAGATAACTGCATCGCCCAGTGAGTTGCCATTGTTGGAACCCAAATATTCATATTGCTTCGTCGATCTTCGAAATGAAATCTTGGCAAAAGAATTTTTATTAGCTGCCTCTATGTGCCTGCGAAGAGTCTGATTATGATTTTTTGAAGAATTACTTGATTGATCATTTTATTTTATTTATTTTTATATTTTCAATAAACTTATCATTTACCCATTTCAATTTCATGACTTTCAAGCATGAAATTGAAATAGTTTTGTATAAACAAATTTTATAAACTCTGAAAGTATCCCTCCTTATAAAAATAAACGAGCCTTTGAAACACCTATAATCTCAAAACTTTTAAGTTTGATGAACATGTGGTTATGTGAAAATTTCTATAGCATTAGAATATGAACTAGTCATGTTTGATTCATGTTATGCCTTGAGAGTTTTTCAATGATGTTATGTTGTTGCTTTACCCCTTCACGATTTTGGTTCTAAAACTATGACATACACCTATGATATGAATGCTACCTTTGGCTGTCATGTCACAATCTAATCATTGTATTACCTGGCTAGTAGTCGTGCTCTGAAAATATTACATCTTTGTCCTGTTTACCTGAACTTGCATTCATTTAATCATTTGATGGTGCTTCGTAATCATGGATTAGGTTCTTAGTGGGCGAGGTTTTTTTTTAGTGTATTTTTCCTCTGGTTCGGGGTTTAATCAACATTAAGAGTGGGATTCATGGTAGCATCCTCTCGAGATCGTAGTTTCCGAGCCACCTTTGACAATGAAAAACACATATTTTGTTTCGGGTTGTTTCGAACGTGGACTCATCCATTTTGCACCTTCTAGTATATTGTAATCAAGTTTATGGCTCCTGTAGTTAGGGTAGAGTCGAATGGCTCATAGGCTCTGCTCTCTCACGATGATGTTTTGGATGACTTCGTCGTCTTTGGATGGGTTAATTTTGTATAGTCATTCGAGGTTTTTAATCTATAAGTCGTCCAAGATTTCGCCAAGACCTTTGATGGTGCTAGAGATAAAATAGGTGACCTACAGTTGCTAGTTGATGAGGAATCAATAGAAGAATCCATGGGCCTATCACGGGAAGGAGATTGCTAGTTCAGAATCCTAAAAATCAAAGGTATCCCTTGGCATTTATTGATGATTTCCATAAATTCGTGCTATGACGTTAAAGGTACACCCATCCATCTGTTCAAGACCCGCTGGCATGGTTTGTTATTGATAATCGAACAGTTTTTCACTTGTGAGGGACGTTATGGATTGGTATTTTTATTTCATGTGCGCCTGTCAATGGTATTCCTAGGTTTTAAGTTAAACATGGCATTTTATTTTCTTAAAATCCTACAGAAGATGTCCAAATTCTATCATAGATGAAACCCCAACTCATAATCCATTCTTTTCCACCATTGTTTGATGTGGGTTTTGGTTAATTCCCATTTTTCAAAGGTAGGAGATAGTTGGCAAAGCTTCCTTGTTAGGAATGATTTTGTTTCGTTGCCACCAAAACCAGTCAATAGTTTACCTCTATGTGTTGACGATTCTATTGTCCCTTTCCTATCGTCTCACTCTCTGCAAGGTCTTCGAATGGAAATACAAGTCACAAAAGACCTTGCATTACCTCCCAATAGCCCTATTGATTCTCTTCAATCAGTCAAGGTCACCTCTAGGAAGCAATAATTCATCCCAAAGAAGTCCTTAGAGGAAGTGTTGATTCTGCTAAGGCGTAAGGTACCTGTCGTCCATAATATTGTATAAAATTTGGTTTATGGAAGAAAAATTAAAATCAAGAGACAAGGTGAGAAAAACACGCAGAGGGTTCACGATATAGATTTCATGAATAAAAGGAATGGTCGACTTCTTTCAAGAATGACCAGGAATCGACACCAGAACCACGATAAACATGTATGATTTTAAGGATGGAAATTTATTTTAAAACCTTGGCGAATCTTACTAATCCTTCATATGCCAACTATAAATGATTGGTGATATCTTTGTAAAAATATTCAAATTTCTAAGGATTTTATATAGTTTTTATAAAGTTTTGGTGATTTTTACAGTAAAATAATTTTATCCTATAGAATTTGGGTGAATCATTTTTAAAATAGCGAATCTTGTTTTTGGAAAAACCATGGAAAATTATCCCATGAGCGAAATTTAGCCCCTAAAATCATCCCTGGCGATAAACCTATCCCCACAGTTGATATGGAGGACGTGATCTATGTTGACGACGCTAGTTATGATTCCACTAAAATAGATTCACCCCAATATGATTTTGTGTCTAACTTGCCTCCATTTATAAAGGAGAAAGAGAGATTTTTAGGTATTCGGTATGATTTGAAAAGCATTATGGATCAAGATAAACCATTAAACGCAAATCATACTCGTCCACTACCGAATCTGGAACAGGTATACTGTGAGAGTTGTTTTAATTGGATCCAAAGATATTACCAGGACATCCCTTATCTACAGGATCAACTAAATCAAGTTATGGCTTGTAATTTTTCTTTGGAAAAGGAAAACGAAGATTTGAGAGCTGGCATCCAACTAGTTTCACCGAGGGCCAGCAAAAGGTTCAGGAGGTCAGGGGATATTATTATAAAAAATTCCACCAATTTCAACGTTTTTATCAATTCGGAATTATCTCATGTTTCTTTTTCAAAGGTTTAATGGGTAAACATTCTTCTTGGAATTTACGTTTGGTTTGTTTAAGTGATAATTGAAATTGTTTTATTTTGGTTTTATTTAGACTAGCTACAAAATCAAAGGCTTTGTAGCTTGTCTTTAATTAATTTATTTGATTTCTTTTCTAATTTAAATTTCATTTTTCTTCTCAGGTGTGAAGGAGATCAATGTGCAAAGGTTGAAGGAATGAGTAAATAGTTGGGAATGCTCCAAATTTGTAATTTTCATTTTTGAGAAACAATTTCAAGAATATTTGGATGATGTAACTATTTTGAATAGTTGTCACAACAAACCTATATTTTTGGTTATTTTTTAGTAATGAATTTATTAAAATGGATCTGTCTCTATCTTGTATGATATGAGAAACAAACCATGAATTTAGTTTAAATACTAGTACTTTCCCATAGACAATGGCAATTCCTTTTTGGACCTGATGATGGACTTATCATTTTGAGAAATATATGGAATGCATTTTACTTTTTGTCTTTCTTCCTTTTGTAGACTGTACAATGTGATTATTGGCTTTCATATAGTTTATGTGCATGAAAAAATTATATGTAATGAATTAGCTTTAGAATGTTCCACATTTATGTTTTCATGTTGTGATTACCTCTCACATGGTCCATTATTCATTGGTTCTTATAATCTCTGTGACTAATCATATATCTATACATTTTGAGTTTACATCGAATGTTGGATTTTTGATAATACCATTTGCCGAATATTGAAGTTAATTTTTTCTTTAGCTTTTGAATAATTTAAAGTTACATGAGAAAAAATTCATTTGTCTTTATGTTTATCATAAATTGCTTTCGAAATACAAAAAAAATCCTTGAGTTGTTTCAGGAAATATCATTCTTTCTTCTTGCTATAGATTTATGCTTGGCAACAGGTTAAGTGGAGATTACATTACGCATAAAGACGAATATATCTTAGTACCTTTTCTTTACAGCTGATCAGTATCAGGTTAGTTAGCTTTCTTTTATTTGATTTATTTATTTTATGAATGAATAATGATTAAATCATTAAAACTTTAATGCTTTTTTCATTATAGTTACATAATTTTAAATATTATTCGTTCATTTGTTATTACTTTCTACTTATAGTAATAGAATGATTTCCTTTAGTTATACATCTTATTTAAACTTTGATTCATTAGTGAAAATCATCATTTTCTCAAGGATTTATTTAAACCTTGTATCTATACATATCTATTGTATATAATATGATTATAAGATAAGTAATTATATATGTGTGTTAACTGATAGGATTATATAGTTAGGTAGTTTTACCTCTTTTAGTTATTTTATCATCTTAATTGGCTAATATAGCCATAAAACCCATCGAGGTAAATTATTCCAAACGGCTTGGGTAGACAACCCCAAACTGGCTCTTCCCTTCTCATTGACGGTGTGTCATAAACACCCGTCAACTCGGTGCTATCCTAATCTAATGATATCCTGACAATCCATTTGTAAATGAATAAGCTTCTTGACCTCCTACATTCTTGAAAACTTCATCTGTGAATGGGGTAGGGAAAGGATCATGTAAGCAAGCATCATTCAGTTTTCTCAAATCTACATAGATCTTAATTCCCCCTTTCTTATTTTCCTACAACACCATAGGTTTGATCCATTTTGATTTGTGCACATGTTCTATGACACCAGCCTCTAACATCTTGTCAATTTATGCCTTCACTTTCTTCTTGTATATTGTATTTAACCTGTAAGTTATCTATCTTATAGGTACGGGTTTTGTCTTCAAAGGGATCTTCATCTCTCCTAGTTCTCTTGATAATCCCTTCATCTCTAATAACATCGTTGGAAACAAGTCACTCTATTCACGCAGTAACTCTGTGATTCTTTCTATTGTCTGATTATCCCAATAATCTCCAATGCATGCAATATTTGGGTTTTCTGCAATTTGAATATTTACCTTCTTGATATTCATTGGTGCAGCATAATCTTGTAACTCTAGCTTTGGACCTTCTACCTCTCTTTCATGTTCAACTTCTGGGATCTGGATATTGCGTCAGTTTTCTTCTGTTGGATCTTCTTCTTCTGCAACATGATAACAGTGTAGTAGTTGTCTAACCATATGTTTCTTCTTATTCTGATATGTTGGGACTATTTCAAATTGTAGTTCTTCAAATATCATGTCTCTTAACACATTCAATGTTGTATCTATTTATGGGCTATCATGATCAAATGAAAATGTAATCACAAAATTTTGTTGTATCTCTTCCCAGTTTGTCGTTTCCCTATGTTGTTCTTGTTTTGTGTACCAATTCCTTGGAATTCCTTCTAATGTGTGAATAAAATGATGTGGCCATTCCTCTAGTGGTATTAATCTCCATTGAATCATCCACCTATCTACATGTTCTCTGGGTTTTCCAAATCCATCACATTTCTCCAAAACTTTGTTCTCCTACTCTGTCTCGAATCTTATGTGCATTAACCTCTTTCATTGATATCAGTTGTTGATATTCTCATTATGTGTACCCCACCAATGGGAAGGTTTAGATTTCAAAGAAATATCTAATACTGGTAATCTTTGATTTTCTACTATTTCTAATTCAAACTTCATCAAAAATTCTTCTAAGTCAATCAAACCATAAAAAGTAGGAGGCTCTCTTACCTCTGAACCAATCCATCTTAGCACACATGTCATTATTTCACATATTTGGGTAGATAATTCATGTAATCATTTCTTCTAGTTCTCTGGTCATATTTCAGATTCTGAATCACAAGAACTAATACTCCTCCAACTCAGCATTCCATCTGCAGTTGGGTTGATGTAATCATCTTCGCACGTGGTAGTTCTATATAACTGATTTACATATTCTGTAATAAAGTTTTATGTCTCAGGTTCCACATACCTTCCTCCTTATGAGGGATCCAATGGTGCAATAAATATGTACTCCCATGATTCAAATATCATCTTCCTAGTCTTCAAGTTAATAATAGCTTGGTTATCAAATGCTCAATCCAGCCCCAACAATGTTGGATATGGTGCAGTATTATCTACTATGTCAATGACTTCAAAGTCTACCATGGTGCACACACCATCTATATCTATTGGTACCCCCTTCAATCTACCAATTGAAACCACTCTATGTTGATTTTCTAACTTCAACCGGATAGGTGAATACGCCAATGTATTATTCCTCATAGCTTCACATGTCTTCTTTGGAAAAACATTGACTTCAGACACTAGGTCTAATATAATATCCCCTGTATTGAAATCCCCAATGTTTGCATTCAACCTGAATTCCCTCCTTGTTATTCTCTTTTTACGGACCTGGTTCACTATCTTTACCCCTTATTCCCTAGAATTACACTTCTCTGACAAACATTGTAATACTTGTAAAGAATTTTTATCATTCAGAAATTTTACACAAGACCCCAAAAAGTTTCTTAAGTTACTTACTTACTCTGAAGGATGCTCTTTGTTGGTTTGATTAAATAAGGAAGGCATTTCATACATTGGTATCTCATCCATCATCTTTGTTCCTAGAGTAGATGCAATATTCTCCTTCAAAATCTCTTGTCTATCCTCTATGAAGGTCTCCTTCTCTTTGCATGCATCAAACTTTTGTTCAGGTTTTGCATTCTTCCTTACCCATTGGTGTATATCATGGTTCTTGTTTTATACATCATTTCATGTCTTTGCTCCACCTCTAGTAACTATATTAATCTTCTTCTCATCTGCTTCTCTATTTTCTACAACAATACATGGTACATTCTTATTATTATAGTTTCTCTTGTCTTGTATATTTACCAGAACTGTCAAATAGTCTTCTATCTCATGGTCTGTTGCATGACAATACATACATGTCGCGGGTGGATGTGGACAATATTTGGCATAGTGTCCAGGTTTATGAAAGTTGTGAAAAACTACATGTCCTCTACCTCCTAAAAATCATATTCATCCTCTGAAGCCTCCTATGTTACCATGATTGTCTCTGTGCAGTGTATTATATTATGGTATTTGATTATACTGCAACTATGTATTGTTGTATTTTGGTGTCGTTGTGCACTTATGTGTGTTGTTATACTGCAATGGTGCTCCAAAATGTTGTGCGTTATTAAATTGTGGTTGTGCTTGAAATTGTTGCATGGTATTATATTGTGGCTACTACACAAGTTGTGATGTCATTAATTCATCCTACACCCTATATGCATCTGATGTCCTCTCCTTCATTATCTCCAAGGTTCTGTAGTCCTTGTCTTCATGTCTAATTGACTTACAAAATTTAAAAAATATAGTCTTCGGTACCGTCTGATACTTCTGCATCATGGGACAATGATAGGGATCATGCCCATGTGTTCTGCATATCTCACACCATGGTCCTCCTAAAGATAAACGATTTGGAATACCTACTCCTATATACTATCCAAATAATGGACACTCATTCTTATGGTGACTTTCTGTATTGCATAATGTACACCAGACATATTCTCTTTTCTCCTTATCTTTATTCTGATTCAACTAAAATGTAAGTCTCTTCAGATCTTCTCTCAGCTCTTCTACAACTAGATATGTATGCTTGTAATGATTTTCTTCTAACTACAGGGTTTCCTGCAGAGCCTCAGCCTGAATTTGAAATTTATGTTGCCTCAAAGGATACTTCAAGTGTGGAAATAAAGAGTTAACAAATAATTGTTTATGTTTCATATTAATAGTAGGGAACTTCAAATTACCTTTTAGTCTTTTGAACTTCTATAAAACCTCCCAGATTGATTCTCCTGGCTTCTACTTAATCTCTATCATCTCATTCATGAATTGATCCTCTGAACTTGGTTTCTGAAATTCATTTATCAATTGTATCTTCACTTCTATGATAGTTGTACGCACTCTCATTGGATTATTTACTGCGAGACCCATATACCAATCCAACATCCGGTCTCTAAATGTGGTTTCCAACTGTGCAACCTTTGTATCTTCATCTGTAATCTTCTTGGCTGTCGAAATATTATCACAGATAAACAAATGCTTCTCTGGGTCATCTGACCCTTCTCCCTAGAACTCTGGTAACCTAATAGTTGGATCTTGTCCTTCCATTTTGAATTTTGTTGTACTACCACCTCTGCATGGTGTAGATACTTAATTTTTACTTGTTGAACTTATGCTTCTACTTGAATTGCCACTGGACTCGCATCCTGTAAAAATCCTTCGACCACTAATCACTTGATGGTTAACCACTTTTTCTTCTTCAAATGTCTTATTCGCACATGGGGTTGTGGGCTCCACACTAATTCAGATCCGGAATGAAGATCTTTCTTCTGCATTGGACCCATGACCTCTGGTTTTCCTCTCATATGTGGCACACAAGATTTCCTTAATTTTCCCTGTCATATGAAGATCCTCTATCTCTTCCTCATCACTTTCCAATCCCTCTCGCTCGGCCACTTCCCTCTTTTTCTTATTGATCTTATACTGGTAGGGTAATTCATTGTGCATCACTCCTTCTTTCCTTATTATTTCCCTGGTATGCTCCTCATCTGATCCAGAATCGGATCCAAGAGCTTGATAGGGATCATAAAGGGATAAAAATTAAACTACTCAGAATGGCTTCAAAACAGACTTGTGCATAGGCATCGTTGATACAAAACCAACGCAACTTGAATGGGCTCAAATGGAAGTCATATGCTCAATTTATGGTGATCTGTTTGTTTTCCCAAATAGGCAAAAAATGATGAATGTATAGTTTGTAGAGTGCCACGTGGCATATGACTGTACAGGTCGTATGGACATACAACTGGTGTGATAGGCATAGTTGGCAGGCTGACTAGGCATATGGATGATGACATGGAAGGATGATTGGGTGTATGGACGCTAACATGGACAGGACAAGTGGACAAACCGGGAAGTGACACATGTCACCACTACAAGGGTGACACATGGCATGTCCGTACAGTGACACGTGTCATGTCCATACGGTGATATGTGGCAGGGTACGGTGCTAAAAGGGTAGACAAGTGGAAGATATGGTCCAATCGTTCCCTGACACATGGCATCAGAAAATGACGAATGAGGAGGTGCCACGTGGCCCAGACATGGGTTTCCACATGTCACCCATGGATTGGTTCATTGTTGCAAAAACATTTGGAGTGCATGAGGTTCAACCACTGGACCTCTCACTGAGATATAGTCTAGCAAGGTTAGTCTAGCCAGCCCGCCCACACATGGTTCTTGTTAACTATATCATAAAAATTATATATAAGTTTGTTTGTTGTATATATGGGTGGAGGTAAGGGGTTGGGACCTAGACCCAGCCCCTGGTCGCAAGTCTTATCATATGTCGAGTGTTATGGTAGGCACAGTTTATTCAGTGGATAGTGCCAAATCATACCAGCCCTCAATTTGAGCTACCCATCACCATAGGATCCGGAGTTTAATCGCAGTGAGGGTCAATCAGCAGGGGGACTATCTCGATCGATCGGGCCCAGATCCTATAATTAAGCTCATAAGACCAGGTGTTTGTGTAGAAGGGGACAACGCACAGCCCCCGGGTGGTTGTCACTTAGCCATATGACCTCATGTGACCGTGAAAAGGGGGATTCCACCCAAGACAGAGGGGCTTAGCCCAATATATTAACAAAAATTGGTTTTATAACTATATATTAGTGATGTTTAAGGATTTTTTGGCCTTTTATTCAATATTTTTGGCCAATATTGGGGGATATTGGGCCCTTTTTTAGGCCAAATCTTGGGCGGAAGTTGGGAGATGGTTACCAACTTCATATCAATATAAAATAGGCCTTCTTGAGGCCATGGGAGGAGATTTAGAGTAGTCTTATGCTGAAGATTTTCCAAGACAAAGCCATTTTTATGAAGGGAAGTTGTTGAGGAGCGCACCTTTGCGAGCCATTTTTGGGAGCTCTGGTCATTCGATTTGAGTGTTGTTTCTTTTGTTGGGTTATTTAGATCTAGTAGAACAAGACCAGGTCAATTGTGTAACATTTTGGGCACTGTTGTGATGTATTTATTGAGATTTGAACAGAAATAAGAAATCCTCACCCACTGAGACAAAGGCCTCAAGACGTAGGCGAGATTGTCGAATTTTGTTGTCACATTGGTGTTATGGTTTGTTGTTGTTTTATGATTCATTTAAGTTGTGTACATGTTTATATGGATTTAATGCTTCTTCTATAAATTATTCATCTTTCTTTAAGCTTCCTAAATGGTTAATCAACACATGCTTAATAACTCAACCATAGTCGTGTAAAAGATCTTTTCAGATCAAGTGGTATCAGAGATAGTTGACGTTCGGATTTGAGTTTTGCATGTTAACCAAGGAAAAGATACTTTGTGGTGAAAGAGATCTTGTTGAAGAGAATCCATTGATTGGATTGAGAAAGAGAACTTCTCAAAGCAAGAGGATGGCATCGGAAGAGGGACTTTCTCAGGATGAGAAAGAGTTTCGAAAAACTTTATTTTCTATGTCGGAGATGATGAAGGTTTTGTATGAGGATTACTTGGAACGAAAGAGACCAGTTCTTGGTGAATATTTAAAGGGAAAAATTGAAGAAGGAGAGGATCCTCCTCAAATTCCTCCTTCACCTCCATCATCACCTCCTTCTTCTCCTTCTTCTTCAAGTTCAAGTTCTAAATCAAATGCAAAGAAACATGTCCATAAACATAAGAATGAAATGTCATTATTAAAATTTGATGTTAAATTTGAATTACTGATATATGATGGTGAAGTTAATGCAGAGATACTTGAAAATTGGGTCAGACATATGGATGTTTATTGCAGTGTGAAACAGATCAAGGATGAGGCCACATAAATCAAGTTGGCATCATTGAGATTTGCAGGCACAAAACTCATCTGGTGTCAAAGCAAGTTGCAAAATGGAATGCAACAAGTGGGTAATGTATTTCTATCATGGCAAAGTTTTATTTCTGCACTTAGAAATCAATTATATCCTTTGGGTTATAAAGAGAAATAATTAATTGAATGGAAAGATTTAAAACTAAGAAAAGGACAAATAGTGCAAGAATACACCGATCGCTTTCGTAAAATGGCATTGATGTTAGATATTCTTTTACATACCCAAGAAACTTATATGAAGTATATAGGAGGTTTACTTGCACATATTTGAAATATTGTATTCATGTTTGGACCAACTAATCTTGATGAGGTTTTTGTTCAAGTGACATACATTGAAGCAGGGAAAATAGGTGTTGGTGTATCAAGGGAATCGTCTTCAAGGAAAGAGGACAAAAGGAAGTGGCATGGAAAAAAGGAAAATGCAGTGACAAGAAAGGAAGAGAAGCCCTCTTGCAAGCATTGCAAGAAAGAGGGGAATAATGAGGACCGCTATTGGCAATTGCATCCCGAGAAGAGGCCAAAGTGGTTCAAGGAAAAGAAAGGGAGGAAAATAGTTGCAGTGACAATAAGACCCATAGACTTGGGATCAGATTCAGGTGATGAATCTAAAGTCTCATTGGTTGGTATGATAGGTAAAATTGGTGAAGGAATTGATTGTAGAAGTAACTTATTTCACATTAGGGTCATCATGAGGCACACTAATGTAGACACATTGATAGATAGTGGATCTCAATCTAATCTAATTTTAGAGGAATTGGTTAAGCAATTGGGATTAAAAACATAGATACATCATAATCCATACACACTTAAATGGATAAGAAACAATCATCAAATGCACATATCCAAGAAGTGCACATTAAAATTTTCTATTTCATCTAAGTATGTGGATGAGGTAACATGTGATGCAGTACCACTAAGTGAATGTGGAATGGTCTTAGGTATTCCATACTTGTTTGATCGTAAAGCGATCTTCTACAGGGCAAAGAATCAATTTCAATTAACCAAAGAAAGTCAAGAATATATGGTTCATGCTCATCATGTAAAGGCAAATAAAACTCTTCAAACTATGGAACAATTAAAGAAGTCAATTCAAGAAAGAAACAAACCTATAATTGTTTCAAATCAAGTAATCAATCTTAAGAAAGAACACGAGATGATTGTAGAATGGAAAATTAATCATAGTTTGCTTCAAGATAAGATAATGTCATGCAAATATTACAAACATATCAGCTCATTTGCAATCATATTTTTGATGCTATCATTAGTAATGTTGTCTACATGGATGATAGTGGATTCAGTAAGATGTGATAGGGTACAAATGGCTAACAATATGTTGTCAGTTATCATGATTGTGTTACAGTTGATATTGATGAGACAAGTGCACATGACAGAGTTCAAAGACAGGGAATAATCTAGGTGGCCTATCCCGAGCTTGATGACTAGTCAGTAACCTTTTGGAAACCAAAAGGTCCTTTGGTGGGAAGGTGTGATCCAAAATCGGATCCAAGACCTTGATATGGCTCAAAAAGGCCTAAAAATCAAAGTTATCAAAATGGATTCAAAATGGATGTGTGCATAGCCCTCGTCGATACGAACCCAATGAAACTTGAATAGGCTCAAACAGGCATCGTATGTTCAAGTTATGGCGATCCGTTCATTTTTTCAAACAGGCAAAAAATGATGATCGTACAGTCTGTACAGTGCCATGTGGTAGCTGACTGTATAGGTTGTATGGTCATACAGATGACGTGGTAGGCTAACTAGGCATACAGACACTGACATGGCAGGATGACTAGGTGTACGGATGTTGATGTGGACAGGACAGGTGAACCAACTGAGAAGTGAAACGTGTCACCACTGCAAGCGTGACACATGGTACGTCTGTATGATGACACATGGGATATCTGTACAGAGACACATGGCAGGGTACAACACTGACAGGGTAGAGCTAGTCCAATCAGTGACTAACATGTGGCATTGGAAATTGACGAATGAGGGGGTGCCACATGGCCTAGACATGGGTTGCCATGTGTCACTCATGGATTGGTTCTTTGTTGCAAAAAATTTTGGGGCACATGAGGTTCGACCACTGGACCTCTCACCGAGCTATAGTCTTGGCAGGGTCGGGCTAGCCAGCCCACCCACACATGGTTCTTGCTAACTTTATCATAAAACTTATATATAAGTTTGTTTGTTGTGTATCTGGGCGGAGGTAAGGGGTTGGGGCTTAGCCCCAACCCCTAGTCACAAGTCTTATCATATGTCGAGTGTTATGGTAGGCACAGTTTATTAAGTGGATAGCGCCAAATCATACCAGCCCTCATTTCAAGCTACTTATCACCATAGGATCTAGAGCTTAATCACAGTGAGGGCATATCGGTGGGGGACCTATCCTAATTGATCAGGCCCAGGTCCTATAATGAATCCCATAAGACCAGGTGTTTGTGTAGAAGGGGCTAGCACGCAGCCCCCAGGGGGTTGGCGCTTGGTCATATGACCTCATGTGACGATGCAAAGGGGGTGCACGCCCAAGACAGAGGGGCTTATCCCAATATATTAACCAAAAGTTGTTTTATAACTGTATATTAGTGATTTTCAAGGATTTTTTGGCCTATTATTGGAGAGTTTTAGCCAATATTGGGGGATATTGGGCCCTTTTTTAGGCCAGATCTTGGCGGGAAGTTGGGAGATGGTTACCAACTTCAGATCTATATAAACCAAGCCTTCCTGAGGCCATGGGAGGAGATTCAGAACAGATTTATGCTGAATTTTTTTCCAAACAAAAGTCGTTTTTATGCAGGGAAGTTGTTGAGGAGCGCACCTTTGCCAGCCATTTATGGGAGCTCCGATCATTTGATTTGAGTGTCGTTTATTCTATTAGATTATTGATATTTGGTAGAATAATACCAAGTCAGTTTTGTAACATTTTGGGCACTGTTATGATGTACTTATTGATCTTTAAACAGAAATAAGAAATCCTCACCCACTGAGACAAAGGTCTGGAGACGTAGGCGAGATTGAGGAACTATGTTATCACATTGGTGTTATGGTTTGTTGTTGTTTTATGCTTCATTTCAGTTATGTACATGTTTATATGGTTGTTATTCTTCTTCTATAACTTCTTCCTCTTTCTTTAAGCTTCCTAAATGGTTAATCAACACATGCTTAATAACTCAACCATAGTCGTGTAAAAATGGTTAATCAACACATGCTTAATAACTCAACCATAGTCGTGTAAAATATATTTTCGGATCATCATCCATGATTATGGGGTCCATTGATGCCTTATTTTGGCCTCCATCTAGAGCCCTCTCCATATATAAAATATTCCTTAGTGCTTCCCCCATCTCCCCCATCTCCCCCATGCGCACAGAGTGATTTAGTTATCTGATTCCATGGTCATCACGCCTTTATCATGCAACAAGATCTTGATTGATGTGTAAAGAGACCTAATGTACCTCCCTCTTAGTCCCTTCAATAAATCATGCTCTGCAGTAGTATATGACTTCGTTGTATCGAATACAAATTCAATAATAAACCCTGCAGTAATACTTTCTAACCAAAAATCCA
>CBVK0100043570.1:0-31988 GCA_900067695.1 Picea abies | reverse complement strand
ACAACCTTCACTTGCCAACTGCCCTGTTGAAATTAGATTTTTCCTTAAATTTGGAACATGTCTTACCTGTTTCAAAAACCATTGGTTTCCATTGCATTTTTTTATTTTTACCTTTCCCATTCCAACAATTTTGCATGGTGCATCGTCACCCAAATGAACTTGTCCAAAATCACCTTGAACATAATCTAGAAAATGTTTCCTATGGGGTGTGACATGAAATGAAGCCCCTGAATCTACTACCCAAGACTTAGAAATATTATCTACAGAAAAAATCAAAGCATCTTGTAACACATCACCTGTTACATTTGCTTCCTGATTTCTTTCATGTTGTCCATCTCTTTGTTTCTTTGGAGCTCTGCAGTCTTTCTTCAAATGTCCTTTCTTCCCACAATTACAACACTCTATCTTTCCAAGTCTTGATTTGGATCTGCCCTTCCTAGAATTCTCATAGTTCCCGAAACTCTTTCCTCTATCCTTTTGTCTTCCCCTTTTCTCCATGTTCAACGCATTTCCTGATGTCTCACCTGTGCTTTTCCATCACATTTCCTCACTAAGGATAACACCGACAACATCATAAAATTTTAAAGTATTTGAACTAGAGACAGAGTTACTTACAGCCATGACCAAGCCATTCCATATTTCTGGCAATGAGCACAAGATTAGAAGAGCCCTTACCTCATCATCAAAGTCCACTTTTACAGAACTTAGTTGATTAGTAACCATATTAAAATCATTTAAATGATATACAACAGACCCACCTTCCGACATCTTCATATTAAATAATCTCTTCATTAGAAATATCTTATTGGATGCCGAGGATTTTTCATACAATTTGGCCAATGCGTCCATCAAACCCTTTGTTGTCCTTTCTTTAGAAATATTGAAAGTCATCGAGGCTGTCAGGCTCAGTCGTATCGTTCCTAGAGCCTTTCTGTCAAGAATCTCCCATTCTTCATCCTTCGTAGCCGTCGGCTTCTTTGCTATTCCGCCCAATGGTAGGAATAGATCCTTCTGATATAAATAGTCTTCCATATACATCTTCATAACTGGTAGTTTTGGTCGTTAAATTTATCGACCCGAAACTTTCCATCTTCCGACATTGCTCCCACTCGAACCAGGAACCCTCTTTTCCTGCAAATTACCTTTCGCTTTGATACCAGTTGTTAGAAAAATAGGACCGTGGAGCAAAATAAAATGCGGAAACAAAACACAAAAGATACACAATACAATAGAGACATTGATTTACGTGGTTCACCCAGTGTGGGCTACGTCCACCAGAGAAATTGGCAGGTCCTTCCTTTATTATTATTCAGCATATGAAGGGATACAACCTATAGCAAACCCACTATAACTTCCTCTTCTTTCTCTCACAGTCTCCTATCTCAGAATACAATATTTTCCATCAACCATAGTCGCAATACATTTCCCTCATAAAAGAGGGTTGCCTTCTAGGGAAAAAAACCCTAACATAATCTCTATTGTTAGATCTGCGACCTTATAATGAATGGTCTAGATTTACAATGAAATTACAATATACATTTACAAGGCAAATTTTCCTTCGAGGGCCCGCTTGCCTCTAGACCCCCCAGCTGGGGGGATAGCCCCCTTGGACCCCGCAGAGGGGGTACCCCCCCTCTGCACTCCCCCACGTGGAAGAGTGTACAAACTTCTGGGGTGTAAATACTTCATGGTGTATAAACACGGCCCAAAGAAAAGACCTCTAAATCAAGAAGATAATCAGGCTCCACAACCAACACTACATATCCCTACAGATCTTCCCTTATCTGACCCACCTTTGCATATCGAAGGTGAAACTTCCTCTCATTCCCAGAATTTTTAGCCCCATCACTTTTAGCGTGACCTACACCTTCCATGTGTGGATGTGACCAAATTTGATGGATCGGATCCCACTGGCTGGGTAACTCAAATGGAACATTATTTCTCTTTGTATGGCATTATAGATGAGTTGACCAAACTCCGGTATGGTGTTCTCCATCTAGATCAAGAATGTTGGCAATGGTGGCAATGGAGAAAAATGTCCTCCAAGGGTATGTGTCTCGGACACATTTTGTGGCAGAGCTTTATGAACGCTTTGACACTGACACCAACCATTTAGGTCGTTTGACAAAGTTGAAACAATCTGACACTGTAGAAGACTTCATAGTTTCTTTTGAGAGACTGGATTTTCGTACAGAGGGCATGTCTGATGTGTTTTTACGATAATGTTTTATCATTGGCCTCAAGGATGAGATCCGTTCTCATGTCCTCATGGCTCGGCCTCAGAGTTGGGTGGACGCTACTAAAAGAGCTAAGAAAGAACAACATGTTGTCTCTTCTCAAAACATAAAACCCTCATTTATTCCTCGCACTAAACCAGTAACTCCCACTCCTCCTTCTACTCCACTAAAGATCCATAAATTGACTAGGGACGAAATGGTTGAATGCCAACTCAAAGGCCTTTGTTATAATTGTGATGACAAATATTTTTCGGGACACAAGTGTAAGGAACAAAAGCTTTTTATGGCCATCTCGGAGGATGTTTCCGAAGAGGATGTTGAGGCTCCCCTTGTGTCCATGTCACCTAAACCCACTGACATAACCCCTCCCTCAAACCTTCCCAAAGTAGAATCGGTCATTTCCCTAAATGCTCTCACTGGCTTCTCTACTCCCCAAACCCTCAAGCTAATTGGTTACATCAAGCATAGGAAGGTCATCATTCTTGTTGATAGTGGAAGCACCTATAATTTTATTCATCGTCGCATTGCCCAAGAAACTAATTGCTATATCTGTGCAATCAATAATTTCCAAATCATGATTGCTAATGGTAGGTCCATGAAATGTGGAGGGCATTGTGAAAATGTTCGTCTCCAAATTGGTGAATATCACTTGAAATCTCATATGTTTTCTATCGACATAGTCGGTTGTGACATTGTTTTGGGTGCATAATGGATGAGGACTTTGGGTCCCATTCTCATGGATTTTAAGGAATTAACCATGCAATTCGACCAGGAGGGCCAACAATATAAGTTCCAAGGAATCACCATTGGTTCCACAGAGATCATAAGTTCCCATCGCATGGAAAAGATGCTCAAATTAGGTCATTCTGGCATTATTGCCCAACTCCATGCCATACAAGCAACTAAGACACCCTCTGTGCCGCAGGACCTCCAATCCATCCTCTTTTTTCCACTCCCCAAGGACTCCCCCCTTCCTGTGGTGTTCATGATCATTCCATTCCCCTTGTCCCAGGAAGCCTTCCTCCCAATATCCATCGCTATCGTCACCCCTTTTCCCAAAAAAATGAAATTGAGAAAATGGTTCAAGAACTACTCAACGCATGTGCTATCCGCCCTAGTATGAGCCCCTACTCTTCTCCTATTTTCATGGTTCTTAAGAAATAAGGTTCTTGGCGCATGTTTCTTGACTTCTGCGCCCTCAAAAAACTCACCATTAAAGACAAATTTCCCATTCCTCTCATTGATGACCTCTTGGATGAATTAAGTGGTGCCCAGTTCTTTACTAAACTTGATCTTTGTTCTGGCTACCACCAGATCTGTATGAAAGAGGTAGACATTCCTAAGACTTCCTTTAGAACTTATAAGGGACACTATGAGTTTTTGGTCATGCCCTTTGGCTTGTGTAATGCTCCCTCCACTTTCCAGAGCCTCATGAATCATGTCTTTCTCCCTTTTCTCCATCATTTTGTCGTAGTTTTCTTTGATGATATCCTCATCTACAGAAAAACCTGGACATCCCATCTCGCTCATGTGGATCGAATTCTCCATCTACTCTCTCGGCACCAAATTTTCGTCAAACAATCTAAATGTGCTTTTGGCACCTCGAAAGTCAAGTACTTGGTTCATCATGTTAGCAAGGCCGGCATTAGGGTGGATCCTAAAAAGATTGAAGCTATGCAAGATTGGCCTCACCCAAAGACTCTCAAAAGCTTGTAGGGATTTCTGGGTTTAACAGGTTATTATTGCAAGTTTGTTAAGAATTATGGAAATATTGTGGCACCTCTCACTGGACTCCTTAAAAAGAATTCTTTCACTTGGACTCCAACAACTGCTCAGGATTTCCAAACCTTGAATATGGCCATGTGCACCACTCCAGTCCTAGCCCTTCCTGATTTCATAAAGACCTTTGTCTTGGAATGTGATGCTTCCGGGAAAGGAATTGGTGTTGTCCTTATCCAAGAGGGTCGGCCTTTGGCCTTTACCAGAAAACAATTGTCTGAGAGAAATTTGGGCAAATCAATCTATGAAAAGAAAATGTTGGCTATTATGCATGTCGTGGATCTTTGGCACCCTTATCTATTGGGGAAACACTTCCAAATTAAGATAGATCATCAAAGCCTCAAGTATTTTCTGGAACAATGCCTTTCCTCCCCCGAGCAACAAAAATGGGTGACTAAGCTCTTTGTATATGATTATGAGATCATTTACAAGAAAGGAAAAGACAATGTGGTTGCTGATGAACTTTCCAGGAAATATGAAGATGAAGGGTCCCTTTTCTTTCTCTCTTTCATTGTACTAGATTGGCTCCAAGATGTTTGCCAAGAATGGCTACACGATCCCAAAAGTTCGCATCTGATACAACAATTGCAGTCCAATTCTCTAGTTTCCCCAAGGTACTCTTGGCTCAATGATGAGCTTCGATACAAAGGCCGCTTGTATTTAAGTAAACAGTCAAACCTTAAATCCATGGTACTTTCTAAGCTTCATGCTACACCCATAGTTGGGCACTCGAGGTTTACCAAAACCTATGACTAGGTCAAACATTCTTTTTTTCCTGGGAGGGTATAAAACAAGAAGTTCATAATTTTGTGGCTGAATGTGATGTGTGTCAACACAACAAGAGAGAAACAGTCAAATCTCATGGCAGACTACAACCGCTTCCAATTCCACCTACTATTTGGTAGTATATCTCTATGGATTTTATTGTAGGCTTACCTAAATCGGGCAATAAATCAGTCATCATGGTGGTAGTTGATCGTCTTTCCAAGTATGCTCATTTATGTGCTCCCCAACACCCATTTACAACATCCACAATGGCTCAACTTTTCATGGATTAGGTCTTCAAACTTCATGGCATGCCACATTCTATTGTTTCTGATCACAACGCAACTTTCACCAGCAATTTTTGGCAAGAATTGTTCAAACTACAAGGCACCCAATTGCATCTCAGCACAACTTATCATACCCAGACTGATGGTCAAACTGAAGTTGTCAACAAATGTTTGGAAACATATTTGAGGTGTTTTTCATTGGAAAGGCAGAATCAATGGGCTCATTGGTTACCACTAGTTGAATGGTGGTACAACACTTCGTACCATACAGCTACACGCATGACTCCTTTTGAAGCAGTATGTGGACAAAATCCACCTTCAGTTCTCTCATATTTTCCAGGTGTCTTGAAGGTCCAGGCGGTTGACCAAACGCTTACAGTTCGGAGGCTATTCTCCATACCCTCAAAGAGAATTTGGTCATGGCCCAAAATTGCATGAAGCAACAAACAAATCAAGGCCTCTCTGAACGTCAATTTGCAGAAGGGGATCATGTGTTTCTTCAATTGCAACCTTACAAGCAAAATTCTCTCAATGCTGATCATTGTCAGAAACTGACGCTCAAATTTTATGGTCCTTATACGTTCTCAAGTGTGTGGGACAAGTGGCCTATCAATTAGCTTTGTCCAGTCAGTCTAAGCTCCATCTTGTTTTTCATGTTTCATACTTAAAGAAGGTGATTGGAACTAAGTGCCAAACTCAAACCAACCTTCCCGAGTTGGACAAAGAAGGCTCCATTTGGCTACATCCACAAGCAGTTTTGGACCAGCGTGAGCGTCGATTGCGTCAATGAACCATCAAGGAAGTGTTAGTCCAACGGAAAAATACAACTCCAGCAGATGCCACTTGGGAACCAGCTACCATTCTGCAACAATTTCCCCATCTCAAGCCTTGAGGACAAGGTTGTTTTTAAGGGGGAGGACATGTTAGGGATCTAACCCCTCACGTAGGTAGAATAATATATTTCCATGTACAAGTCAATATTAATAAGGCCTAGCAATAAGGAAGAATAAGTCCAATATAAGAAGACCTAATAGAAGTTTTCGCTTCTAGAAGGATCTTCCTCTAGATGGTTCTTTTGATAGACATATTTAGTATAAATAGGAATCGAGGGTATGAGAACTTTTGTCTTGGATATTATTGTAATAGAGCTCTGCTCTGCTGGAGGTTGCCCCCTCGAAGATGCAAGTGAACATTTCTCTCAGTAATCAAAGTGTTCTTTCTGGTATTATTTTGGCATCATTTTGGTATTATTGTGGTGTTGTTCTGGTTATATTGTTGTTCATCTGCCATTTCTAGCTATTTATTTATGTTCTGCATACTTTTTATATCTGGAATATTACACCATGGATTCCCTTTTGGTATCGCAATTATGAATATGTAGAATGTGCAACGAAGGGTCGGTTTGTGCCTAAAATCCCATGGTATCATTATAATTGCTTCTATAGTATGCAGCCTAAAGGTGCGGTATGATGGATCCATATAACTTGGGTATCATAACGACTAATCAAACATTCTCTTATATGCCTTAAGGTCACTCCTTACCTATAAATACCTTTCTAGTTCTCTTTGAAATCTCTCATCAAATCACTCAAGGTTGAATCTTTTATCTTTGGAAAAGCCCTAATTTTTAGGTATCACTTGGATTAATTGTTGATTTCTTTTCTCAAGCCCCTAGAGCTGGTTGCACTAGTCATCTCCAACACATGTACAAGGAGGTATCAGCCACTCTAAGGGCATTGGGGCTATCTATTCTACATGTTTTATTTAGATCTAGTGTTTTATTGGTTATATTTCATATATATCTTTATACTAGAGATTGGGGCAAGTCCTCTCTTGCAAGAATTGGTGTTATGCAAGGCATATTAGGATAAGGATCACTTTAGGAGGACTCTCATAACTCTCCACGTCATCTTAGGGAGCTTCATCATCTATAGTAAGAGGGGTGAGTTATCTTTCTTCTCCTCTTTCTATATTTAGCATTAGGGTTTCTAGCTCACTAAAAAATTGTTGGTTAATTAACCCTAGTTAGTTGGCTTGTTTTCCTTTGCTAATTTGCTGATAAAACTAGTCCAAATCCTAAGCCTAATTTAATTACCTTAATCACATATAACTACAGGTCATCATTAACTATGATGACAATTATAACCCATTAAATTTGTAAATCATCCCTAATTACGAAAATACATTTTTTCACCTTGGTGCATGATTATGAATTTTAATTAGCGTTAATAATTCCCCTATTAAAACTCGTTAATGATGTGGCACACTCATAACAAGTTAGTAGCAAGGGTCCACTGATGATAATGACGTGGCACAGTATTCACATGTTGGGAAATATGGTGCTTTCTAGGTTGTAAAGTTATGAAGAATATTCTCATGCACTGAATTCAGTGGGTGGAATGGGTAGGGGCTAAGAAACAATACACGTCGAATTGACACATCATCATCCCAATTGTCGGCGGAAGGTACAAATTCGTGACATGTCTAAATGTGCATTAGTGCAACGTGGCCCCTCTTTGTTTCATTCACTCAAATGCTTCTGTAATTTTACTTTTACGGAAAAGGAAAAATGTGCTCCCGGAATATATTTGAGAAAGACTTTTATGATAAGATTATAAATTTATTTATAAAAAAACTTTAGTAACAAAAGCGACAAAGAAAAAATATTATAATAAATTCCACTAAAGTTGTAATATTTGACCGTAGTAAAGACTTAATGTGCATCCGATTCGGATCCGCTGATAAAAATGAGAAGTGAAACTTTCCAATTTATTAAAGTTAATTGTCATCATGTAATCATTGCCCATGTCTCTAGAACGTGATTATTGATGACGTGTAAAATTTCTATTTGGAAAAAAAATTATATTAAATAAAATGTATGAGATTTGTCCTTGTATTCACCTACTTCTCAAGACGTTTATTATGTTGTTCACTCTTCTATTGGATTTATGCGTGCGCTGTCCAATGATGATATAATATCTCTTAGAACTCCTCCTTTATGATGGACCACCTTCCTATAATTCCCCTCACATGAGCTTAGATGTTTGACTTCTTAGATGTTTATGGCACTTAGGTGGGATCCTTGGATGCCTTATTTCCCTTGGTTTCTAGCTTTTCATTGTAAATTTGGTTCATGTTGACTCTTGGGTATATATTTGAGGTTTTTCTTAACTTTTGGGGTTTAGTTGGGATTGCAAACTCCCACTTAGATACATAATCACTTAGGATTTTTCATTTTGGGTCCACAATAATCCAAATCTGTTTAGATTTTCTATATCTAGATTCAAAGCAAGTCAATTTGCATAACCCTACCCAAACTCTTTGGTATAAAGTGTATTGTGAGTTCCTAAGAGGGTATTGCCTCTATGTTCCACAAGATGCATACATAGAGCCATTATGGGCCTAAAACCTCATGGAAGAGTCTTAGTAAACCCATGATATTAAGTCAACACATGTAGTACAATTGTTTCATTTGACTCAAGTTCTCTAACAACTAATTTAGCATACACCTATGTCTTGAGGTCATTTCCTTGGCTATTTATGCCCTTCAATTTCTCATGTAATGTATATGTGGATCTCTTGGAATATTCTTTTTTTGAAACCCTATCTTGCCAATGCACACTTAGATAAGCAATACAAATTGATCCTCTACCTCCACCACACTCTTGGGCTACTTGCACCTATCATCTCCAACACCTCCATAGGAACCTCTTGTAATTATCTTGGCTCCCTCCTTGAACAATGAAGGCTTGTTTGATTTACCCCAAGACATGTTTGTTGTCATAATTTCATTCACAAATTGGACATTTCAACCCTACAACTTCAAGGGAGGTGTGTTATAGCTAGAAAAAGAGAGGTATTGTTAATGATCTTTTGTTGGACTCCACTTCTTCATGTCTTTGATTTATCTGTGCGCAACTCCATTTTTTCTAAGTTTTCATTCGCTCCTACATTCTGCATTTTGCATGCATGGTGCATAGTGTGGGGTGTTTTTCCCTTTTCTCATCGTGTTCAAATTGGTTTTCTACATTTTGTATTCTACATGTGGAAGTGTGGAGATTGGAGATTGTCACCTTCATTGAGTTCTTTTCCCCCACATTCTCTACATCCAACGTTTCTTTTAATTTCATTTATGTCTAGGCTAACATGGTCACATGTCGCATTTAAGGCTCACTGGCCTACATTCATACATGTCTATTCAAGGATAATATCAAATATCCAAGGTGGTGAGGATTTATTGAAGAGCATCATGCAACATGAATTCAACAGATAAACATTGAGAACTTGAGACTTGGCTATTTATTAGGAGTACTCTACCTACGGTTCTATAATTGATAAGTGAAGGATCATAATTGGCTCCTAGAAAGAGCTACGAACCATATTGTGGCAATACATGAAATAGTCTATCTCAACATGACAAGGAATTCCATTGTCTTTAGCTTATAAGTGGTATTTAGAGATGGAGGACCATTTGCAGAAGGATTGTAGGGTGTGTACATTGGGTTTAGCCGAGGCTAGCTATATCCTTGAAATGTATGGTTTCCAAGAGGTAACTTGTCCATTGGTGTTCCAGAAATTTCGATGTCAAACATTATGTTGTGAAGGTGAAAGAAGTTGGAGATTCACCCATTTCTCTAGCACTTGCCACCTTTAAAGGAATGTTGAGACTCTTGGCACCAACCAAGGTTTTCAAGGTTAAATATGTGGATACCTTCATAAATGAAAATGGTGACAACGTTTTGTATTTTGAGGAAATGGTTGGTGCATCTAACCATTGAGAATGTCACGACTCACCAAATTCACATTGTAGACTTGATAGAGCCATACTAGGAGGTTGTGCATGGCTTTTTGTTAGGATTGTTGGCTAGGAGAGTACATTGGAATTCCCTAGGTATGTTTTATATGGCATAGACTATGTAATTAATTATAAAGATGCAATCTTTGATTGGGGAGAGTTTGTAGTATACCTAAGGAGGTAATATGGGGTACCTAGGGAGGTACCCAATGAGAATGTGGCTATGTATTATTAGTGGAATTAATTCAATGTAAGGTGGAATAGGTCCATTGTATTATTAAATAAGGCCCACTATGGTAGTTAGATATAATAAATGTGAGAAGGATTTCTAGAAGGTTCCTTCTCTAGAATGTTTCTAAGATACAGAGAGTGTTATATAAATAAGTGTAAGTAATGTATTGGAGCATAGTGAAGAATATTGTTATTATAACAAGCAAGTATTGTTTGAGGAGAGCATTCCTTCCATAAGGAATAATAATATATGGTGTTATGCTACCTCAAGGGTTTTGACTACATTCTTGTGTTCAAAATTTTGGTAAATGGTTTGCTTTATTCTTGTTGAGATTAAAGGTTATTTATGAATTTATATTTGCAGATCTATTCAGGTACTTAACAATTGGTATTAGAGCTCTTTCCTTGGCCAAAGAAGGGAAGAAAGTTTTGTCTCTTTTTGCAGATTTTTTCTAGGGAAAAAAGAGGGTGTCGCACTTCAGGTTCAGATATAAAAGTTTCTTAGCCGAATTTGGAAAAAAAAATTGGACATTTGAATTCCTCTCGAAAAAATAGCCAATTTCAAAAAAACAAATCAACCGAAACGAAGTCTAGAAAGAGAAGTTATCAATGTTTTAAATTCGACAATTTTTTAGGGTTTTTCTGAAAAAAGTCATGCAATTTGCACAATAAGATATTTATAAACCCTGGCTCTATTTTTGGGGTTTTTCATAGAAATATATATTTTACAGGAAAAGAATATGGCTCTAGTATTGAAGAATATATACAATCTGACAAGTCATTATGGAAAGAGAAGTGGAAATCTCATCTACATTGGGGTTTCAAAGATGATTCTCTCATATGGTGGCAATCATTTGACTACTCTGAGCAGATGTCACTTTCCTAGGAAGCACTTGAAAAACTACTTTTATACCAATGGTCTCATGCCAAGGATAAGGATAAAGAAATCACCAAGGGTTTATTTTACAAGTTCATGGATGTATTCATAAAGAAAATATCATTGTTTCTATTAACCCTAGTTGCATGCATAATTTTATCAATATTTAGTTGGTTAATAGATTGCAAGTTTTTACAAAGAATATTCAAAGCACACAGGTTGAGGGTAAAAATACTCCAGTCTTTAAACATTTGAAGATTACCATGGATAAATATGTGTTGCATTCAATTTTTTATGTTATAGATATGGATGACGTGGATATTGTTTTGGGATATCCTTGGATTGAATTAGTGGGTATTGTTAATATTAATGTGAAAAAGAAGTTTTTGAAGTTGCGGTACAAGAAAAATAAAATCACATTGAAAGATGTGTCTCTTAGTAAGAAAGAAGGGCCCAAAGAGGAAAGAAAACAAGTTATCATGGAGTCTGAAGTTGAAAAGGGCAGAGTCTACAGAGGGAGATGAAGCAAAGCCACATGAAGGACACAATAAAGATGCCAATTAGGTCATTGACTCAAAGGAACATTATGTTGCAGATTTGAAGAAAAAAGAATTGATTTCTACATTTGTATGTCGTCATCCACACCATATAAAGAAACAACAGTCATCAAGGAAGGGGCATGACCATCAACACACTTATGAACTAGCATGGCACCAGAAAGGAAACCAATCAAGTGGCACAAGGAGGACTACCAACACTCAAGAACGATATCAAGATAGAGAAAAAATCCCATGGCACCATAGGCACGATAAGGATCAATATTAGGGTGGCAAGGAAACAGTTGGAAATCATGTTCATCTCCATTTAGGATGGATAGATAGTTGTACTTGGTACCAGTTGGCTACATTGCTTAGTTGTTCATATTGTATGGTTTATTCTCATGTTTTGAGGACGAAACATGTGAAGGGGGATGGAATGTAGTATACCTAGGGAGGTAATATGGGGTACCTAGGGAGGTACTCAATGGGAATGTTGTTATGTATTATTAGTGGAAGGAATTCAATGTAAGGTGGACTAGGTCCACTATATTATTAAATAATGCCCACTATGGTAGTTAGATGTAATAAATGTGAGAAGGATTTCTAGAAGGTTCCTTCTCTAGAATGTTCCTAGGAGATAGAGAGTGTTATATAAAGAAGTGTAAGCAATTTATTGGAGCGTAGTGAAGAATATTTTTATTGTAACAAGAAAGTATTGCTTGAGGAGTGCATTCCTTCCATAAGGAATAATATATGGTGCTACCCTACCTCAAGGGTTTTGACTACATTCTTGTGTTCAATATTTTGGTGAATGGTTTGGTTTATTCTTGTTGATATTAAGGGTTATTTCTGAAGTTATATTTGTAGATCTATTAAGGTACTTAACATAGTTAATATCAAACGAGATTGCCTTCCAACTAGCTAATTTTCAAAAAACCTAAAGATTCTTCATGACCTCATATTTGGTATTTGCAATTCTCTTTTGTAACTAGTTTGAAAATCTGATTCCCAAAGGGGATTTTTGTGTGGAATTAAAACCTACTCCATTATGGTACCCTATGTTGTGGAAACACAAGGGCCCTTTTAATTTTTACAAATTTTAGTATTTGTTAGTTGGGAGATTTAGGAAGATGTTGGTTAGGTGTTTCCTAGAAATATTAACAAAAGAATATCAAGACCTTCTCCAAGGGAAGGGTGACTTCATTTATGAAGAAAGAAATGTGTACATTCAACTTTATGGTTCTTAGGGAAAACCATATATGTTACCTAGATTCCTATGTGATATATTCTTTCTAAGTGAGTTATGCAGACAATACCAAAAACGGTCCTCATTTTTCAAGTGGAAAAACATGAAGCAACTAATTACTACTCCATTCAAACTTATAGGTATCATAATGGAAAGTGTATTTCACATGAAAAAGTTGGCTTAAGTTTTACAATCCACTAATTTAAAGGAAGTTGAGGCTATCAAGAGTTATGACCCTAAAGGGATTTTTAAAGCTTTTATCACCAAACAAAATTATGGCTCATGTTTTCCTGCTTCAAGATGAAAGGTTTGAGGGTGGTGGAGATAATGAAGGTATTGAGGTTAAGCAAGGACTTGTTGATTCTCATAGTGATGAATTTACATCCCACAATGATTTACACACCTTGGCTAGTTTTACTACCAGTCTTAGAGGGAAAGAAATCTAATGAAATACCCTTGATGATGTTAAGTACTGGACACTAATTGTGATGCAAAGAGGTTGGCCATGCTCTATGTCTCATTTTGGGAGAAATAACATTGCTTCTTCAGGGAAACCTACTACTTCTACTTCCCCCAAGGAAGGTGTTGGAGGCAGTGGTGGTGCTAATGTTGTTGGAGATTACCAAAACTCACTTCGAGTCAATATGGAGACGGAGCATGTTGTCCTAAAGAGGAATTAGTCACCTAAAAATGATCTTGCATCTCAACCTGAGATGGTTGAAGTCATTGATGATATCATGGAGGATGAAGTTGATATGATAAATACCTAGGCCATTGAGAAATTGAGAGGTAATACCTTGGTTTAAGGAGAAAATATCCCATTAAAACTTCTAGTCTTTGAAATTAAATTGGTCACATAGCACCATACTAATTTTGATCCACATGCTAAGAAATTGTATATTGGATAGTATGAGTAAAAGGGAACAAGATCTTAGAGAACAATTACACCTCATTGGACATTAAGGGTTATGAATGGAAGGATCCCTTTGGTTGCATGATGTTATTAGTGGAATGCTCAGACATTATGTTCAAGAGAAAACATATGAGAAAACCAAGTTGAAAAGGAATATCACTGAATAGGAATCTACATTGATACCCAAGCCATTGTTTACACAATTGTTAGCCATGAGAACCCCTAAAGAATAACTAGATCCTAATGCGGAGGTAATTTCTAGAACAAAGAAATGATGGGGATTGTTGCAGGGAGTAAGAGAGAAAATAGCTCCCAACATTGAACAAATGGTTGAATTTTCTATTGGCTATTTGGGAGCTAGTGAGTAAACCTTATGTCCTTGCCACCAAGATTACTTCTTTGAGTGATACTCTAAAATAATGTCTAAATGTTGATCAAGAATTTTGTAAGAGTTATGTTGATACTTTCATCAAGGCCATGTTAGACATGAATGAGAACAAAAGGTAGAAGTAAAATCCTCATTCAAATGCAAGACTCAAGCATATCAAAGCCCGATGGGACATTAGATTGGACATTTTGCAACAATTGATTACTACTTGTGATATATTGATTGATAGGAGGAGTACATGTTTTTTAAGAACATTGATGCAATTAAGGAAATAGATGGACCCACAAGTGTTCATAAATATAAGGCCCTTGCCAAAGGAAAATGTGAGTTGAATTTGATCTTTCAAGACCACATAGGATGAATAGTTTGATGGACATACCACTTTCTCGAGAATAGAGATAAGGCGATGGTCGAATGGCATGGTGGTTGAAAATTTTGTAATTGACTTATATGTGAAAGAATAATGCATATAATTGAGTGGGGTACAAAGTGAAATACTTTCTTTGAAAGTAAAATAGGAGGTCATAGTTGGTCCTATCAGGGATTTCATCAAATTTTGGGTTGATAAGACTTTGGATAAAGAGACTAAGTCTTCATAAGGATTCAATTAGAGTAGTAGTTAGGGTTCATGAGGCACATAGAGTGACATTGGAGTTTATTTAAGTCAAGTTTGTGATGAAAAATAGAGTTCATATTCAAGCTCTTTTCAAAATGTGTAAGTCTTAGAAGGTTCATTTCTATCTACTTTTGTAGAAAATGGACCTTGAATTGACTAGTTTCCCCTTGCTTTCCTCTAGGTATTTACTATAATGTTCCCCATCTTAACTAAGGAACATTACTAGTAGAATAAACATAAGAATAAAAAAAATTCTACTAAAAACATTCATGTAGCTTACTAGCTACTTAATCATATAGATTTAACCATTAAATAAATGCACCTACAACCTGTTGAAATAAAACATGAATGCAACTAATAACTAATTGCAACACCATATAAATCGATCTCATACACAGAGTTCATGCACAACAATTAAAAATCATAATGTAAGACAGAAAAAACACAAAACACTTATCTTTTTAAAATAATTGTGCAACCAGGTGCTTGGGATAGACATTCCACCCAACCGTAGACTTGTTGTTCCAAATATCAACAACAAGTCACCCCCGAGTTGGGGTTATCAATCCAAAAAAGAGACTGGTATTTCACTATCCACTCACATCTTAGAAATCCCACAACCCACTAGTATTCTTCTACACTTGTCACGATTTTCCATCATATCTCTTCCTCTCGACCAGTCCAACCCAAGGAATGTACCCCTTCATTGTTCTCATTCCATTAGGAATCCCATTCATTTATCAAGGTCTCTTTAGTGCAAGTAACTAGGAATATCACTATTGGGAAACTCAAGGGAGCTCACAACTAGGAAAAATACCAAGAAAACAATAGAAACAAGCTTGTTGTTGCAATGGAACTCTCACTAGAGTTCACTCTTTAGGCCTAAAAACTTGGTTCTTCTACAAACCTGACAAATTGATTCTTCAGTATTTAGCTCCAAGAACACTCTAGAATTCTCCCTCCATTGTTGCACCAGCTCCAATTTTCTTCTTCTCTATTATCTCCTTGTTGTTCATGCAAAAAACATGACTGTCTAAAATTGATTGTTCTCCCCATACGAATTTCCTCTCTTTTCCCCAAGAAAATTGAATTTCACAGTCCCAAAAGTTCATTGTATTTTATCTCCATGCTCCCAATAAATATGGGATGTGACTTCTCACACCCACCCTCTTACATGTATTCAATGATTAGGCTCATGCAATCAAACAAAAAAAAGAAGGTTTATACACAATGATAATTAAGTTTCATTAATGTGGGTTTGGATTGATACCCATGAATAATTTCCCCCTTGGACCCCTCTCTTAGTCATTCTTAGACATTCCCTTCTTTTGTGGTAAAAATAACGCCCATCTTTGTCCATGTCCCCTAACAACTATCATCACATTTTATTTATTAACATTTAGAAATACAATTCGCATGTACATCACTTTTCCACAACCATACATTATATCCACATTAAGCATTGATTAAACTGGGGATTATAGCAGGGACATTACATTTACCATCTATTCCAGGTTCATGAGATCCCCATCCCTTCCCCCGAGGACAAATGCATTTAATTTCTCATTTAAGTATTATTCATTGAGATTTTTATAGAGTCTATGTCAACCCACATTGTTAATCTTAAACTATGTGATAATTGAGATCTTATTGTGTGTTCAAAGTGGCCCCACAAAAGAATTGTTCAAGTAAACATCTTGTTTTTATGAATTTAGTATGGTTCTAAATCAACGAAAACTTGAGTAGATGGATCGTCTAAGGTCTATTGATATTGAATTAAATAGACTTTAAAATTTCTTTTATTGATCATGTCATTTTTTATTTCTTTCCTTCATCTCACAAAGTATGATTGCTTAGTCCTTTCTTAAATAACTTTGTATTCTAAAAGAAATTTTTTTGTTATAGAGAGATTTCTATGAGTTAACGGATTCTGTTGGGGTTCACTTCTTAGCACTCATCTATTGCATTCATTGAAACATATAAAAAATATATGAAATTCAAGGGGAGGAGTGCCACCTCTTTAAAAATGAGGGAGGGGATTTTGAGATATTCCCATGACCCCTCTAGTGTTGCTATTTTTCATTTGATAGGGAAAATAAATTAATAAGTATCATCCCTTGTGAGAGAACTAGGGTCTCTCTACTCAATTTTATCATGATATACATTTATTTGAGTAGATTTAGTGTTTTTTTATGCTCAAATTCATGCACACATACACACATTTGTTTGTATTGGATATTGAGCCAAGTCTTTTCTTGCAAGAAATGGGAGTTTCATGTGTAGGATATTTTGAGATATCAATCACTCTTGGAGGAATGTTACAACTCTCTTATTTGAACCAAGCATCTTTAGCACCAACAATAGTGAATTTTATGTGATCCTTCCATACTTCTTTGTGTGTTTCTAACATTAGGGTTTCTAGCTCATTAAATCAATTATAAGTTAATTAACCCTAATTAGTTGGTTTACTTTATTGATTTAATTTGTTGGTAAAAAATAATTTGAAACCTAAGTATATACCCTAATAATATACAAACATAGGATAATATAATCAAGGTTTAAAACCCTAATTAACTTAGTGGCCTCCCCCCTCTTCTTGATCCTCCCTTGTCTTACCCTAAGGTTTCCTAGTTTATCCCTAAAACCAAGTGGTGTTCCCACTCTCATATTTTCCATATTTAGCAGTGTGTGTGTGTGTGGGAGGTATTTTACCCTGCCGTCACACAACATGTGGTAGCATGGATCCATCTATTAATTACATTTTCACAATCCACTGAGGAGTTGCTATCAATCCTTCCCTCTCCCTAGTAAAGTATTTATTTCCTATTATCTATTATCTCTTTCCACTTGTCTCTTAGACTATTGAATCCCCTTTTGTTGATTTTGTCTCCCCCCCCATTTTCCTTATTTGTTTGAGTGTATAACATCCATTGAGTCTTGTTCTAGGTCCCTTAGACAAAGGGCATTTTTCTTCCCCAAAACATGTCTTGTCCTACTACCGTGTAACCTAGGTTCCCTTTTTGTCTTGTTTCTTCATTTCATTGCACTAGATAATTTATTAGGATACTCTCTTCCTCATTCCTTCTCATATGTTTGGAATACATTTGGAACCCCTCATTTCTTAATTGAATTTCATTCCAACCTTACCTATTCTTAGGATGAGGATATCACCACCCTACTACTCATAGATCACAAAGTTTTATCATCTCTTCTTCCTTCTCAAGTTCCCATGGTATATGCATTACTATCTCATATGGTGATTTCCCACCACTTCACTATCAAGGCTTAATTTTTCGAACATGAACCTTTATATAAACACGAGTCACATCAGCGTGATTCTTAGTCCACACTTGTGTACGGGTTCATGAGAAGTTTGTTTAGGTGGGGTAGTATTTACTTAAGACCATTACTCATTCTCCCTCTCAACTTGAATTTTTAGATGTGGTGCTCTTAACACATGTTGAGCACCCATTAGAGGTCCAAAGATTGTTGTACTCTAAAGGAGAGTGATGCACAAAATACCTTTTGAAATGTATATGAAATCATTTTCTTGGTCCAATCTATAAGTATCCTTTTCTTTACTTTACATAGCCCACTTTCCCAGGGAACTCTATTTCCTCATAGCCTAATTTCCTAGGGAAGTCTATTTCCTTCCTTCTCACATGGCTTCTCATGCTCTCCTACTTTTCCTCTTTCCATTATATTATGGACACTCAAGGAAAGCTTGTCTCTTTTCCTATCATTTTTTTTATGCCAAAATTTGTGTTGATTGTGGGGGGTCTCCATGTTTTAATGTGGATTTACAAGTTGAATGAAGCATTGTTTTGGCCCCAATCAGGCCTTTCATTGTTGGAATTTATTAGAGACCATAAAAACCCTTACCTTCCTTCTCCTAGGTCATTTGATCCTCCTTATTTATCCTCATTTCAGTTTTCGATATGTTCTTGGGGTAACCCCTCCTCCTCTTGCCTCGTATTTACTTCTCATATTCCTCTTCCATGGCTTTATTATTTGGTCATTATATTTATTTTTAGTTATCCCTCATTCATTATCCTGATTATGACCCCATTCAAGATAGAATCCCCTTAGTTAGGGTCAACCATCTCTTCCTTGGTCTCTCTCCTAAGGTGTCACTCTTTGTTGGTCACATCATGTAGCCTACGACTGTGAGTCACCTCCATGACCCTAACACCTCCCTCCTCCCACCTCTTGTTGTTGTTGATCTATTGTTAGCATTGGCCTCTTTCTTATGCTTGTGTTAGATTACTGCTAATGTATATTACCTCCTATGCACACAATGGAACTTGGACTAGTGTATGGAATCTATTGTGCTTGCATTATCCCCATGTCAATGTATGCTTCTTTCCATGCTTAAGTTGTGTCCTTGTTTGGTGTTTGACATCTTCTATGCTTGTGTTAGTTGGATGCTAATGTATGCCACATCTAATTTTTGTATCATATCCCTAGTGTTGTATGTTTCCTTGTACCTTTTCTAGAACCACACCAAAATGACCTATTTTCTCTTCCTTGTTCCCTATATTCCCATCCTTTATCTATTTCCTAGGAGTTGTTGTCGCTATCCTTATCCACCTCAAGGCAAGTTGTTAACTTTTGTGATGTAGATACTTAACTTGATTCAACATTGTAATTTTATTTCATGTTCTAGTTGTTATTTCACTAACATTGTAATTAGATATCAAGTTACTAAATCTCATATTTTAGCTATTGTATTGCTTACATAATGATTATATTTTTCTCTCATGGTGTACCCTCTTCAAATTTTACATTTCATAACTAAATTTTTATCTTTCTTGCATAATAGTTAAGATTCATTTGTCCCCTATCCTGACATTCTTGCATGCCTTTCATAATATTCTTATCATATCTTTATTTTCTTATTTTTTATTACATATGCTTGCATCACATTCCCTACATAAGTGTGTTATAGCTTCACTCTTTACATTGATTATTGAAGCACATGGTTTCCATGTAGAAGCTAGGAACTTAAATCAAGTTAAAGAATGGAGACCGCCCCCTCACAATGTTAGGGGATTAGGTCACTCTACACACACTAGTAGGCCAACCCCCATGCATCATTGCTTTCCTTGTTACTAATTTTATTTTCTCTTTGTATTCTTTTTCTTTAGTTACTTCTTTCCTTCCTTGCAAATTGTTATTGTTTCTCATATTGTTGACAATGGTTCCTACAAATGGGGTAAAATGTAAAATATGAGATTTGTACTTGGGTACCCACATACACCTACCCACTAGGAGGTGAATAGTGTCTTTCACTACTATGTTGAATTCATACATGATCCTCCCAATGGTGATATGATATCTCTCAATACCATTGTCGTGTGATGGACCACCTTACTAGAGTTCCCCTCACCTCAACCTAGATCTGTGACCATTTATGGTTGTCTAGTGCTAATTTCAGGGATTAAGTTGGGGAAACAAACCCCACAACTAGGTCCATAACACTTAGCATGCATCATTTCATGTCCATATAAGTCCAAATTAATTTGGACTTGCTATTTATGGTGTCAAATTGAGTCAAACTTCATAAACCCTACCATATTTATTAGCTAAAAGTGTAGTAGGGGTTCCTAAGAGGGTACCATGTATTTGTTCCATAATATGTGTAATAGAAAGGTAGTTTGGGCCTAAAAACCTGTGGCAGAATCTTAACAAATTCATAATACTAAGTCAACATGAGTGGTATGATTGTTCCATACAACTTTAACCCTCCAACAATGAATGTATACACTTGAGGTTGTTTCCATGCCTATTTATGTCCATCAATTCCTCTTTCTAAAGTCTCTAAGGATCTCTTGGAATATTCTATATTTGAAATCATATATTGTACGTACACATTGGCATACATAACACATATTGATCCCTTAACTCCACCACACTCTTAGTCTAATTGCACCTATCATCTCCAACACTTATATAGGGACTTCTTATGATTAGCATGGATCCAACTTTGTATGCTTGTTTGATTCATTGTAGATCATCATTGTTGGCATAGTTATTGTTGTTCCTAAGGTTGTTCCTAGTTAGGGAACAATGACAAGGAACCTTATGAGGCTTATTTGAATCCTCCCCGCTTTGGGATTCCTTGGAAGAATCCAGAAGCCAGAGGAGGGAAACCCTCATCTCTAAGATATTCAACAATGTTCATATGCATAAAGAAATAAATAAAGTTTAAAGGGGAAAAGGTCATGCAAAACATGATTAAACATATGAACAACAAACTACACAATTAATCTAATCCGAGAGGGCACCATAATCTCCATTTCCCAAGTTATCGAAATAAAAGATGGAACAAAATAAGAAGTTACTTCAAATATTAACGTGTAACATTTAAAGTAAAACAAATAGAAGTGTCAATACTAATGGAGTGTGGAAGTCCATTAATATTTTAAACTTCGAAGAATATGCACTATCAACTGATATGAACTATCCAGTTATCTAAATGTATTTCGAAAGAATCTAAAAAATACATACCTAAAAGCATGTCCAACGAGGTGCGCACCAAGCCATTGTTTCAACATAAACTTCTGATATAAAAATTGTTATAATGACTAAAGAAAAGGTTAATGCAACATCGTGAGATACTGAATATCATTCATGGAATAAGCGGACAAAATATGAACTTTAATGAAGGTTTTAGAAAGCAAATGCAAATTAAAATGTTGAGCATGTCAAACATTTAGCAACTCATTACTTCCTAAATAGATTCTGGAAATGCATCTAAACAATTGAGATGTGAATTTAGATAAACATAAGAAAAATTACAAACTCGAGAGAATAAAGGGATGAATCCTCTCTTCATATTAAAACTATGCAGAAAGTCATTACAGTTTTTTCATGATATTTATAGACTTTTGGCCATAACAAAGGTTGTCATTTTTTCCTTCCCTGGCCTACCTCTTCTTCCTCTTGAATGCTTCCTTTTATCCTCTCTTGAAAGATAACTTTCAACCTCCTTTGTGTAACTATTTTCCAATAATAGGAAAAAGGTAGTTGATAAAGAATCTCGTTTATTTTAAAATCATATTACAAAGGGGAATAAGTTTTTAAGTTTATAAGTGACCATTATAAATTGACCTCAAGGATTCTTTAAAATTTAATATGAACTTATAGCCTTTCAGTAAATACCTTTTCGTACTCTTCTCACAAATTTTTAAAATCAATTCTAAACTCCTTGAGACTGAGACTTGTCATTATTTCCTTTTTATGAAGATTTTAGGTCAATTAAACAAATGACTTTGAATTTAACTCATTAATCCACTACTATGTTCAAACCACACTTGATCATCCTCCTTTAAACTCTTTTGTGGCATATATCATGATGCCAATGAACAACCCACTTGGAACATGTGCCTTGTTAAATGATGTCCACTTGGAACATGTGCCTTATTGAATGATGTCCTTAAGGACATGAAGAGTGTTGATGTCTGCAAACACGTGATAAAATATTGCAAGCAAGGAGCTTTGAAGGACTATCTTGAATTCTTGTCCATCCATGACATTCAATTTGGGAATTTTCTTTGTCTCATGTCAATAACTTGTAACATAATATAATACAAACCTATTAAACACTATTGTGAATGCTTTTCAAAATAAATTTATTCATATATTTATAATATAAGTTTCATTAAATGACCTTAAACAACCAAGAAAAATACCTAGGGTTTCCATAAATTAAGGATTTTTATCAAACTAAGGTAGATGTAAAAGAAACTTAAAATCTAAGTGTAAAACTATATTAAATTTGGTAAAGATAAAATTTCTCCATTGAGAAAAAACCCGATCATAGTATTCATACCGACATACACAAATTGGAAAAAATTCATGGCTATATATGGTTGGACTATATAGGGTTTCGATATCTGAAACACATGGAACAACCATACACATTATTAAAGGCATTGTCTAACTGTTCTACAAAATGGCTTTTTTTGTCGGAATCTGACAACATAAATCTACACGAAATCCTTATTTTTTGTTGTTTAAAATCCATTTATGAATGTAGAAATAGATTCAGCATGCAAAAAAACCCCTGGGGCACTCTGATTATACATAAATAATCACTCAAATCTGCAGATCTAACAATTTCTTGCCGGATTTTGGGCAATGTTCCCGGAAAAAATTGTCAGAGAAGAGTCATTTCGTAGAACGTTTATACTACGAAATTCTTAAACATTGATACATATTCTTAAAACCACATAGGTGGTGAGTGATTTTACCTCAAACCATCTCCTGCACCCATTTTTAATCTCTGATGGTTTTGTCCCGCTTGAAAATTGAAGATGTAAAGAATAAAAATATTGCCTAATGTTTCTTATAAAATAATAATCGATCTTGCACGTATCCCAAGAGCCAAGAGTCATGAAATTTTTTGTATCAATGTTCCTTAACAATTTTCAGGTTCAAATGTATGTGGTCTTTAAACATGTTTATGTAGTCTGAAAGATCCAACCATCTCACATTAATTCTAGATAGTCGGTGCAACCGTCTCACATTAATCGAGATGAATGATGGATATACAATTCAGAACCAAAGTTACATGCATTTTAACTATGGATTCTAGACTATGAACCCATGAAAGTTGTTAATTGGTTCTTATCTTTGCAACATTTATTTTCTTCTTTGATTTTAGTGATGATAGAGAAATAGTTTTGATCTTCGAATTTGAGACTAATGAGTTCCTTGTAACATATCAAGTTTCTCCTATTTTCAATGTCTGTATTGTTATATATTTTTTCTTTAAAATGATTTATGATCAATCTTTCAATAGTATTGATATCTTGAAGAGTGATCTCCTATACTATTTCCCAATTATTTAACCAATAACTTACATCTCTAGTTTTCTCTCTTTTAAGCCTTGAGTAGCTATTTCCCAACGATTTAACCAATGAATTACATCTCTAGTCTGCCATCTTGTAAGCCTTGAGTAGTTTTTGTTAATGTTTGAAGCAACGACATAAACTTGTTTGAAGCAACGAATTTTAGGAGATATCTAATCTTGTAGCAAACTTCCCTTTCATTGTTAAACTATGATGATAAAAAAAATAAAAATTTCTCATTAATCTAAAACAACAATCAACAATCTGGATTGATAAAGAATTATACCAAACTTCGAGAAAACATTATTACGCCATACATAAATCTTCAAATATGAAATATGATAAAACTTTGCTCAATGAATCCAAAAGCCTTGATAAATGATTATGAATTTTTAGATTGGGTGCTAATGATGTCCCTCTTAAAAGTCATGATGTGGCACACTCATCACATGTTGGTAGCGACGGGTTTGATTGATGGCTTGTGAGACGCGTTTTAAAGATAAAGCCTCCCCGCTTTGGGATTCCTTGGAAGAATCCAAAAGCCAGAGGAGGGAAACCCTCATGTCTAAGATATTCAACAATGTTCATATGCATAAATAAATAAATAAAGTTTAAAGGGGAAAAGGTCATGCAAAACACGAATAAACATATGAACACAAAACTACACAATTAATCTAATCAGAGAGGGAACCATAATATCCATTTCCCAAGTTATCGAAATAAAAGATGGAACAAAATTAGAAGTTACTTCAAATATTAACGTGTGACATTTAAAGTAAAACAAATAGAATTATCAATACTAATGGAGGGTGGAAGTCCATTAATATTTTAAACTTCGAAGAATATGCACTATAAATTGATATGAACTATGCAGTTATCTAAACGTATTTCGAAAGAATCTAAAAAATCAATACCTAAAAGCATGTCCAATGAGGTGCGCACCAAGCCATTGTTTCAACATAAACTTCTAATATAAAAAATGTTATAGTGACTAAAGCAAAGGTTAATGCAACATCGTGAGATACTAAATATCATTCATGGAATAAGCAGACACAATCTGAACTTTAATGAAGGTTTTAGAAAGCAAATACAAATTAAAATGTTGAGCATGTCAAACATTTAACAACTCATTACTTCCTAAACAGATTCTGGAGATGCATCTAAACAACTGAGATGTGAATTTAGATAAACATAAGAAAAATTACAAACTCGGGAGAATAAAGGGATGAATCCTCTCTTCATATTAAAACTATGCAGAAAGTCATTGCATATTTTTCATGATATTTACAAACTTTTGGCTAAAACAAAGGTTGTCCTTTTTTCCTTCCCTGGCCTATCTCTTCTTCCTCTTGAATGCTTCATTTTATCCTCTCTTGAAAGACAACTTCCAACCTCCTTTGTGTAACTACTTTCCAATAATAGGAAAAAAGGTAGTTGATAAAGACTCTCGTTTATTTTAAAATCATATTACATAGGGGAATAAGTTTTTAAGTTTATAAGTGACCATTATGAATTAACCTCAAGGATTCTTTAAAATTTATCAGATATTAACTTATAGCCTTTCAATAAATACCTTTTCTTACTCGTCTCACAAACTTCTAAAATCAATTCTTAACTCCTTGAGAATGACACTTGTCATTATTTCCTTTTTATGAAGATTTTAAGTCAATTAAACAAATGACTTTGAATTCAACTCATTAATCCACCACTATGTTCAAACAACACTTGATCATCCTCATTTAAACTCTTTTGTGGCATATATCATGATGTCAATGAACAACCCACTTGGAACATGTGCCTTGTTGAATGATGCCCTTAAGGACATGAAGAGTGTTGATGTCTGCAAACAAGTGATAAAATATTGCAAGCAAGGAGCTTCAAAGGACTAGCTTGAATTCTTGTCCATCCATGACATTCAATTTGGGAATTTTCTTTGTCTCATGTCAATAACCTGCAACATAATATAATACAAACCTATTAAACACTATTATGAATGCTTTTCAAAATAAATTTATTCATATATTTATAATATAATTTTCATCAAATCTGATTCAAATGAGCATGAAGATAAGTATACTATAATTAAATTTGGAGCTTTAGTTTGAAAGGTTAGAATCAACCAATTATTTAGCATAAGCACAAGTATTTTCCAACAAATCCCTTTGTAGTATATGTGAAATCCAAAGGTTTTTCATTGGAGTGCTTTGTTTATTTATGCTTTTAACCCACTTGAATAATCTCATTCACATTACTTATTTTGTCACTTGTTGACTAATCAACCACATACAAGGTTAATATGTCAAAAGAAAAGAAGATTCTTCCAAAGATTCTTCCAATAAATACTTCATGATTTAAACTAATTACCTTTGATTTTTTCCAAGATTGAATATAATGTAATAAAAATTTAAATTAACAATTTTAACCCAGAAAAAAAAACTTTTAACAAAATGCAACAACTTGTCTTATAGGGAAAATTCCAATTATTTAGGATTAACTAATGACCTTATACAACTAAGAAAAATACCTAGGGTTTCCAGAAATTAAGGATTTTTATCAAACTACGGTAAATGTAAAAGAAACTTAAAATCTAAGTGTAAAACCATATTAAATTTGATAAAGATAAAATTTCTCCATTGAGAAAAAACCCGATCATAGTATTCATACCGACATACCCAAATTGCAAGCAATTCATGGCTATATATGGTTGGACTATATAGGGTTTCGATATCTGAAACACATGGAACAACCATACACATTCTTAAAGGCATTGTCTAACTGTTCTACAAAATGGCTTTTTGACCGGAATCCGACGACATAAATCTGCACGAAATCAATATTTTTTGTTGTTTAAAATCCATTTATGAATGTAGAAATAGATTCAGCATGCTGAAAAACCCCTGGGGCACTCGAATTATACATAAATAATCACTCAAATACGCAGATCTAACAATCTCTTGCCAGATTTTGGGCAAATATTCCTAGAAAAAAATGTCAGAGAAGAGTCATTTCGTAGAACGTTTAGACTTCGACATTCTTAAACACTGATACATATTCTTAAAACCATGTAGGTGGTCAGTGATTTTACCTCAAACCATCTCCTGCACCCATTTTTAATCTTGGATGGTTTTGTCCCACTTGAAAATTGAAGATGTAAAGAGTAAAATCTTGCCTAATGTTTCTTATAAAATAATAATTGATCTTGCACGTATCCCAAGAGCCAAGAGTCATGAATTTTTTTGTGTCAATGGTCCTTAACAATTTTCAGGTTCAAATGTATGCGGTCTTTGAACATGTTTATGTAGTCTGAAAGATCCAACAACCTCAGATTAATCTAGATAGTCGGTGCAACCGTCTCACATTAATCGAGATTGACGTTGGATATACAATTCATAACCAAAGTTACGCGCATTTTGACTATGAATTTCAGACTATGAACCCATGAAAGTTGTCAATTGGTTTTTATATTTGCAACATTTTTTTCTTCTTTGATTTTAGTGATGATAGAGAGATAGTTTTGATCTTCGAATTTGAGACTAATGAGTTCCTTGTAACATATCAAGTTTCTCTTATTTTCAATCTCTGTATTGTTATATATTTTTTCTTTGAAATGATTTATTATACATCTTTCAATAGTATTGATATCTTGAAGGGTGATCTCCTATACTATTTCCAAATTATTTAACCAATAAATTACATCTCTAGTTTGCTCTCTTTTAAGCCTCGAGTAGCTATTTCTCAATGATTTAACCAATGACTTACATCTCTAGTCTACCATCTTTTAAGCCTTGAGTAGTGTTTGTTAATGTTTGAAGCAACGAATTTTAAGAGATATCTCATCTTGTAACAAACTTCCCTCTCGTTGTTAAACTATGATCATAAAAAAAATTAAAATTCTCATTAATCTAAAACAACAATCAACAATCTGGATTGATAAAGAATTATACCAAACCCTTAGAAAACATTATTACGCCATACATAAATCTTGAAATATGAAATATGATAAAACTTTGCTCAATGAATCCAAAAGCCTTGATAAATGATTGTGAATTTTTTATCATTATAGATTGGGTGCTAATGATGTCCCTCTTAAAAGTCATGATGTGGCACACTCATCACATGTTGGTAGCGACGGGCTTGATTGATGGTTTGTGAGATGCGTTTTAAAGATATGAAAATCATTCTCATAGATTGAAATGAATGAATTAGGTAGGGGTGGGCGCCTAGAAATAGTACACGTCATATCGAGAGACGCAAATAAGTCGCCACATCATCATCCCACTTGTTTGGTACGAATATGTGGCACGTGCAAATGTAGTGTTAGGTGGTTGAATGTGGGTTGGGCTCTCGAATATAATTATATTTTATGAATGCAACCCTTATAACATCACGGTAGTTGGGTAAATAAAATCCACGTTAAGTCCCATGGCCAACCATTGACAACGCTAAAAAGTAAGTGACAATCTTCAAATATTGTGGCCTTATAATTGTATGAGAAAATAAAATATTAATAACATAACAAATTTATAGAGATATGGATTAGAATAAAATATTAATAATTACACATAGAAAAGATGTAAGGAATGATTGATTTATTTTGTCTTTAAATATACTCATAAATCCAAGCAAATTGACAAAAGGTGGTTTATTAAAATACTTGTTTCATATCATCAATATTTTGAGAATGATGGCTTGTCAATTTCCAAACTTTATTTGTCACAACTAAATAGATTTGTGAAAGTTAGATGTGCTCCCCAAGGAGCATTATGAGTGGCAAAGTAAGGATATGGAAGCATAATTTTGACAGGGAAATCAATGGATATAATAAATTATTATAATACCACATATGTTCTACGAAACTCCATAGTGAGGATTAGCAAGGTTACATAGCTTTCAATGTTCCAATTTGAAGAAACAAAAGAGAACCATATATAGGTAACTCCTTTTTTATAAAGACTTTATGGTTAGATTTATACATATATTTAGAAAAAAAATTAGTTAAAAAAAAAGAGACATATAACTTCCACTAAAGTTGTAATATTTAACCCTAAAATAGATTTGATGCACCATCCAAGGTGGCCATCATAATTGATAATTGGAATCCGATCATAAAAATTATAAGTGAAACTTTCCATTTTAATAAAGTTAATTGTCATGCTGCAATCATTGCCCATGTCACCAAACATTTTATATATAATGTTGATGGTTTTTATATAAATGGCATTGTATTGTATTATAAGAAGATAATGAGACATGAAAGAAGATGATGACATATTTTTCGAAGTAAGTTAGATAAATTTATTATTTTTGTTAGAGTTTATTTTTTAGGTTAGGGAAAGTTTTAATTGGGTTATTTAATTTTTTCGAAATTTCAAGTATTTGGGTCATTTCAAAAATTTTCAAAATCTTGGTAAGAAAATTTGTATGGTTGAAGTTTACATTAATTAGGAGGAACTATGTATTTTGGTAAAATCTCTATTGTAGTTGGGGATTTTTTTTTATTTTTATTTTGGTTATTTATTTTTTTGAAATTTCAAGTATTTTGGTCTTTTTAAAATTTCCCGAAGTTTTGTAAGAATTTTTTTATGATTGAAGTTCATATTAATACGGAGGAACTATGTCTTCTAGTAAAATATCTATTGCATTTGGAGAAAATTTCTATCGGATGTAGCATATGAGATTTGCACTTGGGTACTCACATACACCTACCTACTAGGAGCCCCATTATATGGTTCACTCTTATATTACATTCATATATGAGTAGACCAATGATGATGCAATATCTTTTAGAACTATGCTTCCGTGATGGACTACCTTCCTAGAGTTCCCCTCACTTCAACATAGACGTGTGACCTCTTAGATATGTCTAGCTCTTAGGTGGGATCCATGGATAGATTTTTTCCCTTGGTCTTTAGCCCTTGGTTGTTAGTTTGGTTCACCTTGACCCTTGGGACACCTATTTAGGGTTTTTCTTAAATTTAGAGATTTAGTTTGTGAGTACAAACCCCCAATCAAGTCCATAATAAATTAAGATTCGTCATTTTGGGTCCATGGAAATCCAAATCCATTTGAACTTGCTATTTATGGAGTCAAAGTGAGTCAAACTTCCTTAACATTGCTCTGTCTCTTTGTAAAAAGTGTATTGCAAGTTCCTAAGAGGGTATTACCTCTATATTCACCAACACATGTAATAAAGAGGTTAGAGGCTATCATATTTATTTATACAAACATATATGATATTTACTCCCAAGCCATCATTTACATATCGTCATATCACTACTTATACAATTTAATTAATAGAGTCATGACTATTTTGAAATGGAGTTGACTATTCAAGAGTTTAGTTAATTAATCATTTGTCAAATATAATCTATTTGGGTAATATTTTTTTTTTGACAAAAACGGTTATGTTGCATTAATCGACATTCTGGCTAGCCAGAATCTGGATTTTACAAATCCGAAGAAAGTTGGTGACCTCTGACAGTGCTGCCAACCTTTTGGTGAATGTCTTGGGAGACCAGTTCCCTTTGCTCCTTGAGCTAATTCGAGAATAAGACAAAAAGTACGTACATGAGTAAATTCTCACAAACTGTGAGCATAGCAAAAGACAGAAACAAAGCATTATTCCAATGGGACTAAAGTTTTCCCCTTAATGTAGGGGTCCAGCTTTTTCTGAGATCCTAAAGAAATGTTGGAGGCCGCCTCCTTTTCTCTGCGTGCTTTGTTGGTCTTTCGCCCTCGGGTAAGGGGCGGAGACGAAACTGAGTTGTCTTCAGGTTCTGAAGTTCCCCCAGAGCCGCTAGAGGGGGCTGTAATCCGACCTTCTTGAGCTTCCGGATCTGGAGTCCGAGTCTTTCTCACTGCTACAGATTTTGGGGGGGAGGATTCCGGAAGGCTTTCGTCTGCCAGAGGATCATCCTTGACTGTTGTTTCTTCTGGTTCTGGGGCTTCGTCTTCCTTTAGCGCTTCAAAACTGTTTTTATTTTCTAGAGTTGCCTCTGTTGACTGAGTGGCCTTCGGGGCTTGGTCTAGTGGTTCCTTTTGCTTTGACTGCCTTCGTCGGTTTGCTACGGGCTGAAAGGCATCTTCTTTGACTGGTCCTGGTTCCTCAGCGGCTTTGGGGCAGTTTCTTGCGAAGTGGCCGTAAGCATAGCACCGGAGGCACTTGAAAGGAATCTGCTCATAGTCCAGCTCTTGGATATGGCTCCAATCCCCCAGGGAGAGCTTAATGGCTTCCGGAAGACCTTTCTCGAGGTTAACCTCAACACAAATGCGGGCGCAGGTATACTGGTCCCCTTTCGGTTCTGCTTTGTCCAGGTAACGCCCAAGCTTATTTTCGATGTCCTCCAGAGATTCTATCCCCTAGAGATGCAAGGGTAGATGAGGCAGCCTAACCCATACTGGAGCTGCGGTAATCTCGGCTTCGGGATTGAAGTCAGGAGTCCAGGGGGCTAAGAACAGTCCTCTCGACCCCATGAAATAGGGCCCAGATCTGAAGACTAGATCACAGTCCTCTTTGCTCAAGAAACTGAAGACAAAAAAACCCCTGCCTACTGCAAACAGAGAAACGTTTCCCTTTATCAGTGATTTCCAACGGTCATTCGTCCATGCCTCCATCACTTTGGGGCTAGGCCATAACCCCGTAAACTTTCCGATGAGGGACGTTTCTGCTAGAAGGAGGGCAAGAGAGCAAGGCTGCTCTGGAGTTAGCTCCAGAGAGGGGATCTCCTCCATCTTCTTAGCAAACTTGGATGAGAGAGAAGGCTTGGGTTTGGGGCCTGCCGAACGAACTAACGCCTTGAATGCTTCCAAAGGATCTTTTCCCTTCTCGGCGTTTAGATCTGGGGCCATCGTAGCCGACCTCCTGCAAACAAGATCAAATCGTAATGGTGAGCCAATACCACTGTACCCACCCACATGCAAACCCGTAGGCGGTCTCAGGCCTCGCAGGGACCCTCTGAAGGTGCTGCCGTGGAATTTGAGCCGCGCCCTATAAACCCTGGTCGCTGTTAGACGCGTCCCTGCAACCAAACAATACGCTGAAACACCAAAACCGCTTCTCCAAATCGCGAGCAAACGCTCAGGCAAGATGTTGCAACACCATTCCGCTGCCCTGGACACGGGCGAATCTGCCGAACCCTGGGTGCTCGGCTACTGCAGATCGCTTCCTGCACTCGATTACCAGAGCGAGGCGGCTAGGGTTTGGGCCCTAGCCGCGATGATTCGTCTCGCCTATTCATTTTCTTAGCCCTATGAATACTTTAAAGTTCGGTTCGAAACTCACTGTTATCGGGAGGAGACATCAACAAATCTAATCTATTTGGGTAATATTACAAGTCATCCCTTGTCAAAATGCTTCGTCCTTGAAGCATTGGTAAAGATTAGTGACTCAATTTAAATTCTTCATTCTCCCAAGTAGGTGAGATCGGAAGAGCGTCGTGTAGGGAAAGAGTGTAGATCTCG